>OX578281.1:72673726-72819690 GCA_951217055.1 Gerris lacustris | reverse complement strand
AAACACTCTACAAGTGTGTACTAAACATGATGCGTCTAATTGGAATAGTAGTTTGCATCTTGTACGCCACATTTTTTTTAAATTGTTTATTAAAACTAATTATTTATCATCAGTAGAAAGATGGTCCCTTTTGAAAGCTTAGTGGAGTGGGGGTGGGGGGGGGGGGGGGGAGTTAAATGGAAGATAAACTATGGACCAAAAAAAAAATTCTAAAGATTTGCTTCACTGGATTTATGATCCCAAAAGCCTTTTTAGATATGTTTTTTCTCTCCCCCCCCCCCCCCCCCCCCTTTCTTTTTTTTATGTTATATCTTAACTTGTAATCTTGTCTGTCGTATTGAATTAGTTGTCTCTACCAACATTTTGTTAAAACTTAATTGTGTGGCCAGTTAATTAATTAAAATAAAAAAAACATAAAGATGATAGTGGTTAACACCACTTCAGTTTGTTATAATTAATAAAGTGACAAATAATCAATTGTAGCTTAGTATGCACTTCTTTAGATTGTTACTCCCCTAATAAAAATAACCAGAGGTGAGTAACAATCTAAAGAAGGTGTATGGAATGTTCTTCTTTAGACTGTTATTCCCCTTTTAAAAACACAATTGTAATATTCCTTTGTCTTAAAGTACATTGGACTAAAATAATTATTTAGTGAGTCATTTATATTCTAAAAAAAACATGGGGAGTAACAATCTAAAAAAGTAGTTCAAGGATCCAAACTTCAGATGATAATCATTCTACAGGGTACACCTAGCTTTTATACTAAAAAGTACCTTTTAATATCTCTTCTTAATAGTGACTTTACTTGAAAAATAAATTAAATTTAAATATTTGTGCTTTTTTTGCAAAATTGCGTTATATGCAATCATGTTGATATTCTATCGGATGAGCTGTGTGTGAATTTCTCAAATGGTTCTGTCAACAAATAAGAACCTTTTTGTTTATATCACAGACCTAAATTCATTTTGGGTTACATTGTAGCTAGTGAATTCCTCTTAAAGACTTTTGACTAATTTACTCTGATGTAATTGATGTAATTTGTCTTTATTTGTTATTGAGAAGATATTAATGTTGGCTCTGTTTGTTTTCATTTTAGGACATGTAGATTTTATCGGTTCCTCCCATCAATGGTGGCATCTATTTGTTGTGATCGCTCTTTACTACTGGCATAATACTGGAATTAAATATATAGAATACAGGATGAATCATGGCTGCATGTTCGACCTCAATATAGACTGGTAAGTTTCCTACGTCCATCTTACATATGTTTTCTCTTTTGTCATTTTGTACATTATTTGCATGAATACTCATACTGGCCCCATATTGTACTGTTGTGCTATGAATTATTACATTTTAAGTTTTAGGTAGTATTCATACTAAGGAAAATTTAAATTAATTTATAATTAATATTAACAAAGGGAGACAGGACAGAGAAAAATAGACTCCAGCAGCGGGACTTGAACCAGGGGCCTCTATATTTCCAGTAGAGCACTATACTGGAAATATAGAGGCCCGTGGTTCAAGTCCCGCTGCTGGAGTCTATTTTTCTCTGTCTGTCTCCCTTTGTTAATAATAATTATAGATTGATTTAAATTAAAATATGAATTATTATTAAAAATGATAAACGTGAAGTTTAAGAACACCTTGTTACAATATGGTGAGTTGACTCTTATGGACATTTTAAGGTGTAAATAAAAATAACTGCTTAATACATGTTTCTGAAATGTTTCGACCCTAAAAGGTCAGTTGCTCTAGTTATTAAACTGACTGAAGATGACTTTTTAGGGTTGAAACATTTCAGAAACATGTATTAAGCAGTTATTTTTATTCAAACCTTATAATGTCCATCATTACTCAACTCATTGAATTATTATTATGTACGCTCTGTATTTACCTGATAATCACCTATACAAACATGGGTTTTTACCGGGATTGTTGCATTCTTTTAAATACGTTCACATAAAGGTGGGTTCATAGCAAGTGTTTTTACACGCTTTAGAGTTATCTATGGTGATATATAGGGCTCGGATCGATATGCTCGATAAAATCTCCAGATATGCTCGAAAACCACCTGTTTTATGCTCGATAGATATGCTCGAAAAACACATTATATGCTCGATAGATATGCACGAAAAAACCCATAATATGCTGTTAAATATGCAGAATATGTTCGAAAAACAATGTTTAAAACTATAGAGAGGACAGTGAAACGAAAACATCTTCGTATATCTTTATATCTTAATCTTTTTATTTGTATATCTTATATAAATATATATGTTTATATACGAGTATTATTTTCATATTGTATGTATGATACACTGCTATATCCACAAGTTTCAAGTATATGTATGAGAAGTTTTATGTAAAAGTTTATTTACAAAATATTCCGTATTAGGTGAGTCAATGAAGTAGATTGGTGGATTTTTTCTATATTTTCACTTTGAAGTGGTTTTTTTTAAATCGGCCAATAAAATCTTTCGACGTCAATTGACACGAGAGGTAAATACTTAACTGATGCTGCATTTTGTGCAGAGCAGTTTGGAAATCGTCTGACATTGCTGACTCACCACGCCAGTTTTGAATAGTTTTTCCAGTCTCTCCAGGCCATGAGTTGCCTTTTTTGATGACTCCGTTTAGTGTAGCGACCACTTCAAACAACTCCATCCCTCGAGATTCCAACTTTAGGATGACCTCAGAAATGACGCTCATGTAGGCTTTTATGAAAGTCAAGCATGACATCACGTCCTTCATTCTTCGTATTGGTCAGGGCCCGAATGGGGGGGGGGGGGGGGGGGGGGAGGGAGAGAGACTTTGAATAAAAACAAAGTATTTAGACGAAAAACCACAAGAATATGCATTTATATGCTTTTCTGAAAACAGCCGTTATATGCATTTATATGCTCGATAAATTTAAATTCTGTTGGTCCCAGAAAGGTGAAAACACCACCAAAAGGCTTCTTTCAATGTGTACTATTCAGGAAAAAAATATGCAAATATGCTCAAATCCGAGCCCTAGTGATATAACTTTCTCGCGTTCGAATGAAACTTTCTGTCCTCTTCTCTCTTGTTTATATTTTTCATTTCATTTTTTCGAATAATCTATTTACATAGTATTTACATTGGTTTTGCTTCTGAGCTTACCGAAGGTAACGGTAGCATTGTGTTCACTTTTGAAAACGAAAAACTTTTATGCCTCCGATTTTAAAAATTCCAAGACAGAAATCCGTTTCAGACTTCAGGGAACATTTTTGGTCTCGTGTCTGTCTGTCTGTCTGTCTGTCAGTCTGTGTGTCCGCAAATTATGAAACGTGCGACGATAACTTGAGTAAATGTCGACCAATTTTGATGAAATTTAGTAGACATGTTCATTTTACCAATGCCCAGGACGAGTTCGTTGGACAACGTTATCCGTCCAAGTGTTCATGAGCAACACTCAAGTAAACGTAAACTTCAAATTTAAAATTGGAATTTTAGGTCGGGGAAAAAATCTAACTCCATCTATTCAATGAGACAAACATTTTTTTCAAATACAATTTTTTAGTAAAACCAACAGCGACACCGCTATGAAGTGTTTAAAGATCGCTAAAACTATTAATAGTTTTTACCCAATAAACAATATAACAATAATTTTAATGTTAATATAACAATAAAGTACATGATAGGATGTGAGGAAGCTATGTGCCACACTAATTGGCAGTCTATTTCATGTTCAAACCATCCTTTTTTAAAGTTAGTATAGTATAATAATAATAATAATAATAATAAAGCCTTTTTATGACCCTTCTCGGTTAGTATAGTATTTAATTAATATATTCAGCTTTGTTTACAACCAAAACGGATCATTGCCGAAGTGTACGAGGAAAGAAGGCTGGGGGTAAAACACTCAGTCACATCTCCACAACTTTATCAATTGTATTTTTATCTATAGAGCGTGAACCTTTAAAAAAAAATGCATGTTATGAACCCACCTTAAGGCTCTACTCCCCTTTAAGGTTAGAAAAAACAGTATAATGAAAATTTTATTGGTTCTAAGCAAGATATTAAAAATCTAAGTGCAGGCTTCATTCCCAATTTTAATTCTGCACAATTTGAGCCCTATTTCAACTTCCTATGATAAATAGTACAGGCACCATTTCAATAAAACAATACAACTCACTGTATTGAAATAGTTGTAGCATTTATTGTAGTAGGAAGTTGAAATAGGGCTCAAATTGTGCAGAATTAAAATTTGGAGTGAAGCCTGTACTTAGATTTTTGATATCTTGCTTAGAACCAATAATATTTTCATTTTAATGATTTTTCTAATCTCAAAGTGCAGTAGAGCCTTAAGGCTGTGGAAACTGGACCAGTAATACACGGCTTTTGTTGAGTTGTTGTATTTTCCCATTCCTCAAAAACGATACTTAGACTGTATTATACTGTTAATATGAACTTCATTTGTACAGCTAGCTATGCTTCATGAATAATTCTACTCTCTAAACTCTAAATCCTTACCCTTTGAAACATCCTAACATTGTTGGCTTGATATGTCTCCAGTGGTCGGAAGAATTACAAACTAAAGGTGTTTTCCTCTGAATTCATTCCCTCATTCTTATCAATTCATTCCCCTAATAGTCCAGGAGGTAGCATGCAAAAAAAGTATCTGACTAACATCAAGCTAGAATTTTGTATATAAGTTAATCTTTTAGCGCCTTTTAAGAATATGTGGTCGGCTAAGTTCATCCGAGGGTCATATCTTGGCAATAGACATTTGAAAAAAACAAACTAGTGGAGAACAAAAGAACAAAACAACGTGATGGAGAGCGGCCACGTCTTGCCAATTATGGTGGACAATGTGATTTTCATGATCTTGAGTACAAAATTAGTTATTAGACCAAAAATCAAGTTGATGGTACATTGTCACTTAATAGGTGATCACTTTGATTTTTGACTAACTAACCTATCAAGTGGAAAACTAACATCAACTTGATTATTGGTCTACTAACAAATTTCGTAGTCAGGATCATGAAAATCACATTGTCCACCTTAATTGGTGGTGAGACATGACCGCTTTCCACAGGTTTTTTTTTTTTTTTTTTTTTTTTTTTCGAAATGTCTATTGCCAAGCTATGTCCCGCTGATGAAATTAGCCGATCACATATTCTTAAAAGGCACCAAAACATTTACTTATACACACAATTCTAGCTTGATGTTAGCCAGACATTTTTTTGCTAGTTATCTTCTGAACTATTTAATGTAAAAAAATTAATTTAAAATGTAAAAAAGCAATAATACAGTAGAACCTCGCTTACACGACCCTCAATAACACGACAACCTCAATTACAAATGCAATTTTCAAATCCCCTTGAGATTGCCATAACACATAATGTTAAATTAACCTCTATAACGCAACTATTACTATCCAAACAACCTTAAAACACGGATTTTTTTCCAATTCACAAAGTAACTCAGAACCTCTATAACAAGTTGTTTTGAGAAGTCAACCTCTATACCACGACTCTATACTGGAATGGGTCAATCTTGAACAAGTCTAGACTTGAAAACCCCTCCCTTAACCTCGATAACACGACTGATAGCCAAAATAACCTTGATAACACGACCCTCAACAAAAAGAGCACCTTGATAACAAGACTGTTTCCCTAATCCACTTGAGACACTTCTTATCGAGGTTCTACTGTATTCAGATGGACATAATGCTGTTACTCTTTCAGTAGGGTTGGAAGCAAAATTTCATGATGGTTAAAATGCTTTTTTCTTGCTTTGGGCAAAATATTTCTGCAAAAAAATTTATCTTTTTTTTTGAAAAAAAGTTTTTTTTACTTTTTGTTCCTGTTAGGAGTAGGGGACTCTCAGGAGTGGCTCACAACTCAACCAAGTAGATCATAGCGTAGATTAATCACTCATATCATTAATCATTCCTATTAATCATTAATCTTTAATTATTTTTTATATTTTTAATTTCTTAATTATTTGTTGATTTCAGATTTAGTTGACGAAGAAATTGTTTTTTTTAGATCGAGAGAGAGAAGAAATGAAATTAGGTAATACTTTGTTTATTATAAGGATAGGATTCAATATTGAATTTGAGTTTTAGAGAGATTGATACTGTGTATCTTTTTGATATAGATCTATGAATGTTATTATCTCCAAAGACATATTAAAGGAAAATATTCTTCCAATTGAATTATGGGGGTATTTAAATACAGTAGAGCGTCGATTATTCGAACGTCAGTTATCCAAACGTTCAATTATCCAAGGCTTCATGGAAAAAAAAAAAAAAATCAAAAGCCACCGCTAAATTAATTCCTAGAAAGAGCGGTGTTAAGCTGTATTAAGGGATACCAGATTTCGATAAATTCAGTTTAACAGGGCAGACATTAACATTTGTTTACTATAAGAACTAACTTTTGTTTGTCTATGTAATTTGTGGAATCATTTGCAGATATTTTCAACTTAAAACCTTTCCATTCTGTTGATCGGTTAAGACAATGCTCTCAGTTTCAAATAATTCATTGTAAGATATAAATTGAATTACTCAGATATTTCAAGATAAACTTACAACATGTCGACAAAAAGGAAATAAGCAGTGCTTTCATTAAATGATATAATGGAAGAAGGGTGAAACGGGTCAGGCATTATCTAGTTCGGTGTTGGTAAATCCATGACTACAGGAATAAAAAATAATTATGATTCAATCACTAGGTATGCACTTAATCTTGACAGTGAGGAGGGCAGTTTATATCGCAACATAAAACGGTTTAAAAAAAACCGAAATACAAATAGTTGAAAGATGCTGCATTCACATGGTTTTTACAAAAACGGGCCTCTGGACAGCCCATTATCTGGACCCATATTGTGTGAAAAAGCAGTGGAATTGAACATGAAGCTTGGTGGTGACTCTGCATTCATTCCCAGTTCTGGGTGGCTAAAAAATTTCAAATTACATGGGATTCGGCAAATCTAGATTCATAGTGAAAAATTAAGCATAAAAAAGGAAAAAAAATTAAGCAGATGAGTATTGCATCTTTCTTTATGCCAAATGAATCTTAGGTGATACAACATATTTTTTTCACTATGTACTAGATATATAAAACAAATATGCTTTTTCCATGAACGTAGTTGGCTATTTTTATATCTTCCCTTTTAATTTTTAATTTTTTTTAGTGAATTCTGATTATCCAAATTTTTGATTATCCAAACCACCCCAAAAAACATTAGTTCGGATAATCGACGCTCTACTGTATTAATAAAAAAATATAGTGCAGTACTGTAACTTTCGTCAAAAACTGAAAAAAGCTTTTTTTGTACTGATTCTAATTAAATACAAAAACATATATAATAATAATAAAAAAAATAACATTCATATTGAATTATGAACTAACTAATATAATATGGTGTATGCTCAGTAATATTTTTGGAGCTATTTAAGCTTTAAACAATCCTACCAGATGTTTTTTTTTTAATGAAAAAGATATATTTATATATTTTTTTGTTTTGTTTTCTTAAAGTTTATTTTATTTTAAATTAATTTTAACTTGATATCTTTAATTTTTTATTTGATGTTGACAATTATTGATTAATTGACTTCTTTTTTTAACTAGAGCAACCAGATTTTGGTTTTTTTTTTTATTTATAATAAGTTTTTTGTTTGGAAATAGTTTATGTCACTCAATAATAGCATATTAACAAATATATATATATATATATATATATATATATATATATATATATATATATATATATATATATATATATATATATATATATATATATATATATATATATATATATATATATATATGCTAAATTTTATGTTTAATACTCACAGTTGCTCTTGCTTTGATTATGTAGATGTGGTAATTATAAGCAAATCTAGAGCAAACGATTTTATTGATTGAAAACCATAACAAACTGGCTGGTCCAGTGAACGTTAAAATATTGTACTAATGTTACACCTAATTATTTAATTGATTAACCGAATTCCAAAAGCAGCTATATCCAAAAAAAAATGAGATATTGGTACCCCTGGATTTGTTTTTTAAAGCTCTACAAGGTTCTGCAGTCAAACAGTTCCAAAAAAAATTATAAAGCTATTAAAATCTAGATTAAAATATGAGTGCGGTTACAAAAGCAGCTATATCCCTACTGTACTCGGATTCAAAAGGAGCTATATCCATAACTGATCCAAAAACAGCTATATCCTACACATTATAGAGTTACTCTGAGTAAGACTGCAAAATCATCTATATTCTTCTTTACACATTTCTATTTTCTTTTAAACAGAAAAAAAATATGATAGGAGACAAAAAAGTAAACAAAAAATATTATTATGGCTATACTGAATAAATAATAGTTTAAATAGTTAAAATAATGGTTTATAACTGCTTAATTTATTTGATATAACTGATTTTGCTGCAGCACACCAATCCAACATGGCGGTGGGTTTGGTTGCAAAAGTAGCTATAAACAAAAAACTGTGACAAAACCAGCTATGTGAATTATTTCTTTTGTTTATTAAAAAGAAAATAATAGCCTGACATTTTAGGGCTTCTGTCCACTAAATGAATTTTTAGTTATTGATTTTTTTTTTTTTTAAATTAACCTGATAACACAATTTAGTGAATTGCTAGATGTTTTTCGTGTTTTGCCAAAATAAAATTTCAAGTGGATATAGCTGCTTTTGAAATTCAGCTACTCATTTATTTGAATACAACATAACAGCTATAGCACATGAATTTTTATGTTGACTTAGTGTGTTCCAATTACTAGTACCTACCACAAGCATGTATGACAATCTATTAGAGGATCATGAAATAGAAATGTTTTACAATAAAATCATAAGTTCATCACAAATAATAAATACATAAGCTCTCTTAAACATAATAATATTTCAAATGGAATATTATTTTTATACAAATCTATCATTAATCCACTTTAATAAAAATTTAGCTATAAAACAATAATTCAACTAAGAGTACAATGCTTTTAAAATAATTTATTTAAAAGCTTACCTTTAACTATATACTTTTTTGGAAATAAAAAATATAAATATTATTTTTATATCATAAAATTTAAGGCCACTATGTAGCTTTATCTTTGAATGGCCTGAAATATTTAAAAATTGCTCTAAATATGTTCAAATAATTGTTGTTGTTTTTTTTTTTGTTTTTTTTTGCAATGGTACCTAACACAGAGAATGTCAAAGAATAAATTATAACTTTAGTAATTGATGTTCAAGTTTTCTATTAGTATTTTATTAATATGATATTTTATTAACTCATATGTGTAAAGATTGTGACTGCTTTCCAAGAATCATATTTCAAAGGCGAGGAATATTTTACTACTTTTATTTCTAAACAATCCACACAGTATCGAATATAGTAGCACTTATATAATAATAAATATAGTTGTTAACATTTTAAAGCAACACATGACATTATGGGACATAGCTTACCACTGACACTAAATTCTTATTCAAAACGTAGAAAAAAATGTGTCCACTAAACAGGCTCTTCTATTAAATAATCTAATAATTTCAAGATAAAAAGAACTTTTTATACACTATGTTTTTGAATTTTCTATTGAATCGTATGTAATGTTCATAATATAATTGTTATTTAATATATAATGTTAGTGAAAAAAGAAAAAAAAAAAAATAGTCCGAATTTATTTACTTCACATAAATGACAACTATCTAAAGAGCTGATCTTAACCTATAAAAGGACAAATCTTTGTACAACGGATCTCACCAACACCAAATCTAAACCGCGCCATTGATATATTTTAAATAATATAAATAATATAATCGATATATTTCCTGTTTTGCTGTCATTCAATGTTTATCTCTATTTATAAAAATCACAAATTTGAAACCCGTCAAAATGAAGATTGGGTAAATATGGGACATGGCAAAACAAATAAAATAACTTGCGGATTTTTTTCCGAACTAACTTTCCATACAGCAAAATTTTCTAAAAACCAATTAAATTCTGCTGAAAGATGGCTAAAAGTATTAAAATAATGCATTGTCATCGTGTTCTGAGCTATGCTAAAAGTTTCAAATGTCTAGCTATTCGGGAAGTTAGTTAGAAATTGATTGCCAGATTTGTATCGGACAAACAAACATTCTTGTTTGTTTGTTTGTATAAAAACGTAGTAAAAATAGTCATTTATGCACCAAGGGAGTAAAGTAAGCCATAATTCCCTGAGTGAATAAGTTGGTTCTTGAGGCAAAGCCGAAGGAACCATAGTCCCTAAAAACTGAGGGAATAACACTAATTAGCTCTCGAGGCGCAGCCGAGGGAGATAATTATGGCGAGGGAAATTATAGCACTTTACTTACAGGTACGTTACTTACAGGTGAAAAAAAAAAAAAAATGTAAATGACATTCAATGCTTTCTGCATCGAAAGCTTCTTGTTTATTTAAGTAATTTGCATAGCGAGTAACAACGTACTCTTTTCACTTGCTTCTTAATTTTAAAATTTATTAAAAACAAGTGGAAAAATGTTATTTCTTCTAATTAAGTAATTATTTATTTTATTATTTAATAATATGCCAATGAAATGGTCTATCTCTTGTTATTTTTTTATTTTTTTTTTTTTACTTCTGATTGTTAAAATATATATTATATCAGATTTAAGATTTCGTTTATTCTTCTTTAATTTGATGTATGTTTTTTTGTTCTAAAATCTAAAAAATGTCAATTAGAATTATGCAATTAAAGCATAATTTAAAGCTTTAAGCTTTTTTTATTTAAGCTTCATGAGAAATGAAGGAACATTTCTCTCAAATGTATCAATAATTTATTTTTTTGTTCATTTTAATGCTCACAATCTTTACATTATTCTAAAGCCGCATAAGAAATAAAGAAATTGAACTTCAATTTTTGAAATAATTTATAACTTGTACATTTTCTTTTTTTTTAGAAGCGCACAAATAAATTTAATCTACTTTTTAATATTAACAAATAAAATAAAATTAATCTTTTTTAATTTATTTGTAGTGAAATTCAAAGTCTTCCACAATATTTACTTTTTGCTTTCATATATTATTGATATATTTTTTTTTGTTTTTTTTGGTTTTGTTTTGTTTGTTAGTTATGACTTTATGACTAAAGTTGATTGAAAAAGTTATTTTTTTAGTTCCTTCTTTATTTTAAGTAATGTATTAGTTTGAATTCTGATAAATATGTATCAGATATTTTTTAAGTAGATAAATCTATTGTTGCTGTGCTATAAGGGCTAATGACTTATTTTTTTAAAATAAAATAAGGTTTTTTGGGGAGGATAAAGTCACCCCCCCCCCCCCCCCCCCCCCATTCAGGAGTTTGTAATATCAAAACAGCCAATACTCACTGTGACTTATTAAGACAATGTAGATACTGAATCTGAAGTTACAATCCTTTGAAAAGAGGTGGTTAAACCGCCTAAATAAATAAAAAAATTAAAATAAAACTTATTAAAGTTCCTACTTTAAAATAATAAAAAATACTTCATTTTGGACGATTTGCTTAGCCCGCAACGCATGAGTGTTCTGCTTTTTAGCTCGTTTACGGACGTGTAAGAGCGGGCTCCGGAAGGGTGTCCATGACCGGTAGTTTTTTAACAAAATGTTTAAATTAGTTTATATATATGTGAATGGTTCTAAAGGACATACAGTAATTTCTTTTTAAGGTTTTGGTGTTGTTATGATTGTGTAGATAAAATTGAATTATTTAATTTATAAAATTTCTTAAGTTGCATTGAAGACTTTGACTTAGTTCCATTTTACTCTGAGGTAGAGCTTAGGATTTCAACAAAGCTTTTCCAACGGTTTCTATTTGGAGCCATAGACTGTCTCATTCCAGGTCTTGCTGTGTCTCCTAATCCCATCCATAATGGTCCTTCTCCACGTCTGCCGAGGTCTCTCTCTTATCCTCTTCCCCTTTAGATTCCAGTCTAAGTCTCTTTTCTCATCGTCCTCTGATTTCCTCAGGGTACACCCTACCCGCCTCAATCTTAAAAAATATTTCAACATGGCCTGTCCTCTTCCACAATTCCTTGTTTGTTATTTTATCTGGCCAAAGATGACTTTGAATAATAGATTACATCTGTGGTAGAGATCCATTATTAAATCTTTGAAATCACTGTGTTATATTTTCTTTCTTTGTTCATGAAGACTCTTATTTGAAGTAGATCAATTTTGATAAAAGTACTGTTAAAAAAGCTTTACTGATGTTTAATGCCCTTTTAGAACCAAAACATAATTAACTGCCACTAATTTTTATACAAATGTTATGCTTTAAAAAAATAAATAGAACAAATGTTTATAATTATCTATTTTACCCTCTGCCTGGAACATTGGTATTTTTCACCGCTATAGTTTACTAAATATTCTTCGGTAGCATTTAAGTTAATGTATATGGTTGTGGCCCGAAGACACTTTCAGTGGACATCTTACCATTATGGAGAGACGGTTGCCTCTCTGCTACTTGATTTTTTCTGGGTATAATCATTGGTATCGCCAAAGTCAGTCAGTAAAATATACCGGTATTCCACATTTGGTTAGATTTTTTTCCTGTCCGTAAGATTTAATGATGTTTTATTACTAAACCCATAATATTTACCGATGTTCTATCACTCTAATAATATTTTTTACCACCATTTCAATGATTTTTATAAATAGATAGTTATTAAGGTATTTAATTATGTTTTCTACTATGTGTGCGTCTTATACTGAAAGTCTTATGAAATAATAACCAAAATGTGGAAAAAATATGGTGGTCGGTAAAAAATACTGATGTTCCGAAACTTGGGTGTGCCAATCATGTACCAGGCAGAGGGTTAAATATTTTAAATTATGTTAAAGAGATAATAAAGAGGAATGTTTTGAATTCCCTTTATATTTATACCTTTACTCTACAATTATTTTGTTTACTTCATACAAAACAATTCCATAAATTACGTTTAATTTTCTTAATTAATTTGTTAGAGGCAATAATATATTTGTCTTTGCCAATATATTTTATTTCATTTTAACAACTAATGTTTTTAAGTATATTTTTTTGTCTTCCGTAGTATTTTATTATTAATTAATTAATCAATTAAATAAATAAAAATATGAAATCTGTATTAAAAGAGAGAGAAAAACTTTTTTAATTGTGATTTCTGATATTATGTCATTATTTTTGTTCTTGTAAGACATGTATAAATCAGAATATACTCACTTACCCTCAGGAAAACTGCCTTAAATCAATGCATTGCAATATGCTGATATTTTATTATTAAATTAGGTCTAAAATATAAAAATAAGGCTAAAAACTAGAGTTAAAAATTAATAATTTCTAAAACACATTATTATTTGTTTTTGTCAATTAATAAGAGGCTTTCTAAGAATATCATAAACCAAAATTTTGAATGTAGTAATAAGGAACATCACCAAAGAGTAAAGAGATATACCTAACATTATTTATAATTGTTAGTGTTCAAAAATTTGTATTATTTTTTCTCTTCAATGTACAGCATGTACAATTTTAAACAAAATAACCCTTTCTATTATTAAAGTTATATAATATTAATTCCAAAAAGAAATTATAATAATATAAGTAACAGTTGATCTAGCCTCAGAATTGCAATAGAAAAATAATTATTTTAAAATGATCAAAAATTTTTGTTCTTTAAACAATCACATAGCTTCCGCTACCTTCGGTAGGCACTGAAGCATTAAAAAAAAAAAAAATATGTAAAGGAGGTCCTCTTACCTTGCACACTTAGCAAAAATCGATTGTTGATAACACAGGTATGACAGCAGGCAAAGTTGGTAATATAGTGTTGGCAGCTCAGAGTAAGGAAGGGGTAGACGGAACAATCCGATTTGAAAAATGGTTAATTATTCTCTCCCCCGATACTAAACCTCTCTAGCGAGCTTAACCTGAACTAAAGTGAAAGTGTTTATAAAATATAAATCAAATCCTTCATTTGCAGCCCTTATCTACTACTTATTATAGTATTTACTCATCTGAAATCATTTTAAATTAAAAGTGAAGTAAAATTATTTAAAATATTTAATAACGTAAGAGCCAAATCTGATATGACTGCTTTAGAAGACGATTTTGTTTTGTAAAAGATTTCTTTTTGTTGAGGAACTGTAATAAGTTTATTAACGACGTTATTACCATTATATATTTAAAGTAAAGTAATAATGTTAACAACCAAAATTAAAGTATATTTATTAAAAAAAATAAATAAATAAAATAAGGAAATTTTTTTCACTTATTGTTAACAGCTGATAATAGATAAATATTGAGTTTTTATAGGGATATCAGTATTGTTTCTATTAAATCGCCACTTGAGAGTGCTAGTAACGGGGGAGAGTATAATGAACCACTTTTTGATATCCAGATTATACAGTATTGTTCCCTCTACCCCCTCCTTACTCTGAGCTTGCCAGGCTCCACTCTGAATAGTAATATCACAGAAAAAATTACCTCTTAACCAGGAATTTGGCTGGGAGCAAATGTCCAAGATAAGAGAAACTCCCCTACTTCTTAACAGTAATTTATAACTACATTTTGCGCCAAAAAATGTTTTGTTTGTAGTTGGGGTTTAAAATCCTGAGCTGTCATTGGCTCCCCTCCTTTATTTTTTCCACATTAACAACAATTTGGCGCAAAATGTAAAAAATCACTTTTTCCAGGATTGCTTGCAACTTCTCTTTGTACCCAAGTTGAACAAGTTTTGTCAATTTGATAGTTTGTTAATATGAATATTTTGTATCCAAATGACTTAGTTGAGTTAAATAAAAGAATTTGTTTATTATATAAAGAAGGATAACCGATGACAATTTTATCAATTATCAAAATGGCATTGGTCAGTCTTTCTAACAATCCTTAGAGTAGCAAATTCAAATTGATGAATCTTAACATGTGTAATGTATCACCACATGTGTTATGTATCACCACATGTGTGTGTGCATATTTGATTCTCTTTTTAACCAAACTACACTTATATACTGGTTTAAATTTATTATAAATTGTATAACATTTAATTTATAAGAGAAATTTTACTCAGAAAACTTTTTTTTTAATTATCTTTTAAATGTATTAATTTAATATATAAAAAAATTATATATTTATTTGTTCCGTACTATGCTTTTTAGAAAATGAATTATTAAGTGTATAAGAATATGTTAATTACTTTGTTTTAACATCTATAAAATTGTAACATTTTTCAAAAAAATGTGTTTTAATGACAAATTTTACAAGTCCTTGTTAAAAATTCAATAAATTAAACAAACGATGTAGGTGATGAATTTTTTTTTGTAATTATTAAAATAAATAGAATTAATATGTTACAAATATCATAAAGTGAAACTGTGATAAATGTTTTATGAAAAAAATTGTTAAATAAAATAATTATTTTAAAAAAATCAATGTTTACCTTGGAGTTTTTTTTTATTTAATTTTATTTCCCTCATAAATTGCATTGTATATTATATTATACTATTTATTAAAGGTAAATAATATAACTTAAACTGTGATACAATAAAATTCACATCTGTGTTTTCTCTTTTGAACGTATAAAGTACTTTTGATTATTATTTGTAAAACACTTATTTGCCTGAAAACACAATCATTTTGTCTTGTGGAAATATTTTTGTTGATTTAATTATTTAAGAAAATCTATTGGTAAGTAAGGCAATTAGTGGCTGCATGATTTTTGTGTCAGGAGCGTAGCTGTGTGGTTTAAGTTATACAGGAGTCTATTGTTCACACAGCACAAGTAAGTTGGCGCAAACCTCATTATGCAGAACTCAACGAGTGTAGAATTTTTTAAAAACCAATCATATGGACTATAGTCCAGGAGATAGCTTGCAAAAAAGTGTCTGACTAACATCAAGCTAGAATTTTGAGTATAAGTAAATGTTTTAGGGCCTTTTAAGAATATGTGGTCGGCTAAGTTTGTCTGGGGGACATAGCTTGGCAATAGGTATTTGAAAAAAACATCCGGTAGAGAGCGGCCATGTCCCACACTTTTTGGTAGACAACTTGATTTTCATGATCCTGAGTACGAACTTAGTTAGTAGACCAATAATCAAGTTGATGGTAGTTTGTCACTTAATAGGTTAGTTAGTCGAATATTACTCGAAATCAAAGTGTTCCCCTGTCAAGGGACAAACTAACATTCACTTAATTGACATAATATGCATGTAATATTAACCAATACAATGTGGAGTGAATTATAAAGAGGAGTGATAAAATAAAGTAATAGAGTTGAGTACTATAAGTACTAAAAGTAATAAGAGTATAAGTGCTATAAGTAACGGACAAGTCGAGTAGAGATAAGAGTTAAATCAGCATGAGAAAATATTAAAAAAAGGTGGGACGATGGGAGCCCGACATTTCAAGGTATAGAGTATAGGTTCAGGTGTTAAAAAAGTATTAAATCTTGTCACTGTAACTGGTCTGGTCATGGTGCCCTCAAGGAACGAACCAGGTATCAGGGCTTTCTTTCCGTGACATTGTCACCTATTAATAAAATTATAGGTATTGGAAGTTCCATTATTCTAAACTTAATATTTAATATTTTACGAAGCAGGTATTAGTTTGGGTATTAGGACATTCTTTTCGTTACTTTGTCACCTAATAATAAAATAATAGGTATTGGAACCATCAGTTACAGTATTCAAAACGTCATATTTAATATTTATTATATCTTATCCCTTGTAACTTGTCACTGCGTGGAACGGAACCAGGTAGAGAGAGGGCTTTCTGCTAAGTAGAAAAGGGTACAGGCCAAGGCTTACATGTAGGAAAAGGAACCTTCCCCCACTACTACCACATGATACCACCCTACTTCTTACTACCTAACCTACGCACCTACCTTAAAAATCTTTAGGGGCCGTTCCGTAACCAGTATCGCAATATATAAATGTACTTTTGTATGATGTGTGAAGTGGCTGGAACTCTCCACCAAGGGGCGTAAAAAGGGCCTAATTGCAAGGTTCGAACAAGTGGTTCGTGCTATCCGTTCTAGTAGGAAGTACTAGACTACTACTACTACTTTTCGCTCAGGGAATAATGACTTACTTTACTCCCTAGGTGCATAAATAACTATTGCCATAAATAAATATGAAGCATACGTGCCAAACTAATTGGCAGAGTATTTTTTATTATTTTTCTTTCTATTTGCTTTTGAATCTATTATCTAATAATTAAATTGCCTGATCTAATTTTGAAAAAATAAAAAAATAAATACTAAATACCTTATGTTTGGAAGAGGACCTTATGAAACATAATGTTTGGAAAGAGCATAAAGGTAGACCAACAATAGCCCAATTTTAGAGGTACCTTTAAAATTATGACTGTTTAACACCTGATGTTATATTGCTTTTAAGATTCCCGTGCTTCACAGGAAAGCCAAAGGGAGAATAATAAAATCATGTATTGCAGTACCAAAACATTTTTTTTTTTACTTTTTTGTATACCTACAGCAAACAAAAGATACAAACAATTAAAAAATATAAACAAAACTTTTTTATTATTTTTTTTTTACCTATAAACATAAAAAAAAATCATTATTTAACACAACAAATTCTTAATAAGAAAAAAAAAAAATATAACAAAGAAGAAAAATAAAAGACATTAGTTAATAAATAATTAAATTTAATAATTAATTTGAGAGAAGTAAATTACAGAAAATTAAAAATTAAAAAAAAAAAAATAAAATAACAATAAGAGAAAGATTAATTGTAGTATAATTTTTGTATTATAAAAAAAGCTAAAAATGAGGGGAAAAAACAAATTAAAAAATTTCATTATAATTTAGCAAGTATTTACAAAATAAATGCAAGTTAATTAGGAAAAAATAATAGAATGTAAACAATGTAAGAAGAATTTATTATTTTTTGTAATATTCTTGATGAAAATTTTGTTACGAGATTTAAAATGATAAATTTCGCTGATTATTCTGTTTAATTCGAGCTTAAAACATATTTACACATAAAAAAGGTAATAAAATCCAACACTTTTTTTATCAATTTAGTAAAAAGATCTTTAATTACTTCTTCCTTTAAATTAGGTTTGAAAAGAAGGGGGGGGGGGGAGAAAATATAATAAATATAAATAAATTAAAAAATTTGTACTTTTAGTTCGTTCCAATCAAGAAGTTGTATCCTAATATATTTGCTACAAAAAATTAAAGCCAAGCTAGTGTGAATTATCGCTAAGTAAATGAAATAAGTAGGTATCTAAGTTTGTGTTAATTCAAAATAGCATAATTTTAAAGAGAGTTGCTTATGATTAAGGAGAGAGAATTTTATGAAATGTAAACAAAGTAATCATTTGCTAATGATAAACATCATAAACAATTTCCATTAAAATAATCTCGGCTGTGTATTCAAAATTGTGGTAATCATACAACCTCAGAAACTGTCCCCTACAACATCTTGATACATTACAACGTGGCAGGACAAGCATAATTAATAGAATTAATTTATTAATCAATTTTTTTATTTATTTTAAATTCTATATAATCAAAACTAGTTGGCGTTTTGTATGTAAATATTTTAAAAAAATAAGAAAATTAAATTAAACATAAAAGATTTACTTCCTTAAAAAGTTAACTTACACTATTTTTATAAACATGAAATCTAAGTTAGTATTACAAAATTCACAAATTTTATTCATCTGAGCAGATTAAACTTCTGTACTTTTGGATACCTTAATCTTTTAAAGGCATTCATATTTTTAATTACTGAAATATTTATTGTCAATGGAAATTCTAATCTGTATTTATTGCACTTTTTAGTAACATAAGTTCTTCTTATTAGTACCTTTTTTAAATACTAATAAATTTTAATTGGAAAATCTGTGTCAAGGGCTACACAATTTAGGGTAAAAAGATGAAAAATAGGTTGATATTAAAAAGCAATTTGTTAGAAACATTAAGTAAACTAGAGTGTTTTGCTATAAAAAAAATGTCACCACTTGGAATGGAAAAAACACTTGAGACATACAGTGTGTCCCAAGATAGTGTATTCGAGAGGAAACATTTTCTTATTTTTGGGTTTTCGAAAAAAAGTCATTCTTTATAAAAACTCCTGCTTGTTCTTAAACCTCTTAAAATGCTAAAATTTTCTTGATTTTTTGTACAGGGTGTTCTGTTTTTTGAAAACTTTAAAATATTACCAAGAGTAAACTAACCTTATTTTTGATGGTAACGAAAAATATTATTCAGAAAAGTGGTTCAGAATAGCAAAAAACGTAAAAATATTAAATATTATTTTATTTGATGAATTATTAAATTTTAGTTTGTTTTCTAAAAATAAACAATAAGCTAACTACAAAAAATAGTTCTCTTTGGATTTTTATAATAAACAAGTGGATATAGCTTGGAAGAGTTAAAGGAAAGAATTAAACAGGCCTCTGTCAATATTCCCCTTGAGCAAGTTCACAAGGCTTGTATAGAATTCATAAATAGAATCGAGAACTATTTGTTGTAATTAGCTTATTGTTTATTTTTAGAAAACAAACTAAAATTTAATATTTTAGAAAAAATAACTAAAATTTTATAATTTATCAAATAAAATAATATTTATACGTTTTTTGCAATTCTGAACCACTTTTCTAAATAATATTTTTCGATACTAACAAAAATAAGGGTAGTTTACTCTAGGTAAAATTTTAAAGTTTTCTAAAAACAGAACACTCTGTACAAAAAATCAAGATTTTTTTTTTTTTTTGCATTTTTAGAGGTTTAAGAACAAGCAGGTGTTTTTTATAAAGAATGATTTTTTTTCGAAAACCCAAAAATAAGAAAATTTTTTCTCTTGGATACTCTATCTTGGGACACACTGTATATTATTTAAGAATTATTAAGTGCATAGAAAAATGTATTTTATTTTTTTAGCTATCATGATCAATAAATTAGGTAATTTCAGGACGGAGCGACTATTTTTTCATATTATCTACTCAACATGATCAATTGGTGTAAAACAAATCTCATCTTTCTGGGATTTGAAGCATATATTTAGGTGTTAAGATCTTGGAACCACTCCGCTATAATGGTCACCTAAGAAAAACTATTATTAATATTATTGTTTATTAAGCAAATTATAACTATTTAATTTATGTTATTAAAATTATTTGTTAAAGGTTTTAATATGAATTATCTATTTACATATATCGGTCATAACGCCTTGCAATTGACGTGACAGATAAGGTCGTTAGGTAAAAAAAACACTTTAGCTCTCTCTATTTTTATTAATTTATATTGTTTCTATAAAAATTCATTAATTTTATCTTAGTTATAATATAATACTTTTTTACTTTAGCACCCCCCTATATCCCTTTGTCTTAATAGTTATTTAGACAAAGGAACATTATACAGAGTAGCATATATTCCTTAGTCTAAATTACTATTAAGACGAAGGTATATTTTTTATTCCAATGTACCTTGGGACAAAGGAATATCACACTTGTGTATATAATTGTGATCACATCCCTTAGTCTAATCAACTATTAAGATAAAGGAATATTAAATATGAAACTTTCCCGAGGAGTCTCAATGTCTTGGGGAGACAAACACACAAATCTTTGAGACTTTTGTAGGGCGGACTATAGTTTAGAACCAAGAGGGGTGCTAAAATAAAGAAATGCCTACTTTTTAAATATATTTTAAAAATAAATCAATGAAAAATAATAAGGATCCCACCCAATTGAAACATTTTTTCCCCATAATTAAGGTAAATGTAACACAACTTAGGAACTTATTTCCTATCAATTACAAACTCTTAGTTAACAATTTTTATCAGATCTTTTACCTCATCTAGGACAACCACTTTACACATTTAAGCTTATTAATCCCTAATATCTTATTAGGGATAATATCTTATTAACAAATCCTATAACTAACTCCCGTGGACAGTGGCGTAGCTAGGGCATTGGGGGCCCCCCCAAAACGTAAAAAAAAACTTTTTGGGGGCCCTCACCAAACAAAATTGATGAGCAAAAAAAAACCTCTTGCGTTTAGAACTGGGGCCCCCCTCATCGTTAATTTGGGGTCCTCCTGCAATGCGGTTCCATAATTACGCCACTGCCCGTGGAGAACCCAACCTTGCTAAAAGGCATATACAACTACACACATAAATGTACGTATGCATAAGGTTAGTGTGTCACTGCACTGTATAAACCTTATAATTGCATTAAACAACAAATACCATCGAGCGTACTAACAAATAACTGAATAACACATCTAGTTACCGAATCAAAACTTCCAAAATAATAATATAATAAATCAATTTAAAGGAAGAAGTGTTAATATCTCATTCATTTTAAATTTAAAAACAAAAATTTTCATCATAGAACATTTCATTTATTTAAATGTTAAATACTATTAATATATATTTCATAAAAGAATATATACTATTGAGTTATATATATACTATATCTATATTTGATTTAAAGCTGTCAGTTTTTTTTATTTAATTATTAAAGAATAAAACAAAAAAATAATATTTAAATAAATAAAAAAAATAAGAAAAATTTGGTGTGATTCCTTAGAAATAAATTGTTTAATTTTTTTAAAAATATATTTATTATTAAATTCATTAGCATGTTAATATTGATTATATGGTATTTTCCTGATTTTAAATAAAATAATAATAATAAGAAGTGTATTATTTATCAAGAAAATATATTTTTTAAAAAAAGTTATTGGAATGACAAAAAAATGAATTAAATGACATATTTAATACTTTTAGTTTCTAATTTTTACCAGTATCATTATTAGAACAAGTTCATCAAAAATAATAATAATAATAATAGTCCTCAGCTAAAGACTGAACTGAGATCTTTGCCACTTTTTAATTTTAACAAGAGCTGCTTCATACTTTTAATAATTAATGCTTTTTATTAATTTTTAAAATGGTTAAATAATTTTGACCAAATCTACTACCCTGTTAAAATAAAAACAAAATGTTTCTAGTAAAATATTTTAATTTAATGACATACTTCATGAAGTTTAAAAATAAAATGTACGTAATTAAAAATGTCTAAATATTAATTTTAGTATTGTGATTAATTCAATTTATTTGGCTACAAATTTGTAACCCCAAGGAAATCCCAGACTTTTTCCTTGGATATTTCATCTTCTTTTATGGCTACCCTTTAGAAGTGGTGGATTAAGATACATTATAATGTTCGAGACACCTTATACAGTCAATTTAATAGGATTCAAATAAAGTGATTACAAGTTGACACTTAGTTAATTGGTGAGGATGTTAATACTTCAGTTATCTTAAATACATATAAACCCTGCATATTATATATATATATATATATATATATATATATATATATATATATATATATATATATATATATATATATATATATATATATATATATATATATATATAGGGTGACTGGCGTTATATATGTGAAAAAATCCACAAAAGCGCTATATAAACCATGGGCCAAATCTTAACCGTTTGGTCAAATTTTATGATTTTTTTAAGATCGCATACCTTTTCTTATAAAAACACTTACTGCTCCAAAAGTATAAAAGCTAGAACAAAATGTTTGGTATCGTTGTAAAGCTGACAAATTTTCCAATAAGAAAAGTGTAATTTTAATTTTCATGCCCACAATTTTTTTTAAACTTAGTGGATTTTTCCAGTCGGTTTGGACCAATTTCTAACCAAATGCAAAATAACATTGAGTCTTTAGATGGTCTAGAAGTTATCAAACATTTTGATTAGCGAGTCTGTAGGTTTTGGTTATGGTTGCTCAACAGAAGTTATAAATCATAATCTCCCATAATCTCCTTCACTGTCATGTCAACCTATTTGTTTTAGGTTTATAATCGATTTCGCTTAGCCAGTCTTGCGCCTATATAGTCAGGCGGTGACAGACACACATACACGAAAAAAAGTTAAGGCTGGAGTAGGTTTTTGGAATGTATAAAATGAAAAAGTATCCAAAAAAAATTCAATTCTGACTGACGTACAGACAAAATTTTAATTTTATATATAGATGGATAAATAAAATAAATATATTTATATGATAGAGGGCAGTAAAGTGTTTATATAATATTGAATTAGAACAAGATCTAAAACTTTTTTTTTTGTACAAATACACATTTAAATAATTGGAAGCATCTTTGGAATATTAAAACGCAAGCAGTAATTTTAATTGAACAGCATTTTAGTTATTAAAAGGGTCAAAGAAATCTCTTATAATCTTAAACAACAGTAAAAAATAAAAAAATATTAATTACATACAAAACATAATTATAATAATAAATTAAATAAATACAATATAAGTATACTTTAGTATACAAAAAACTATAAAAAATTCCAGTCTGTTAACAATTTTTAAAGACACTGGTCATTAATAATATGCTTTTATAAATAGCAAAATTATTAGAACATCATACAATAAAAACAAATGCCTCTTTATAAATTGGAATTTAATTTTCAAAACCACGGAAAAAGTAATATACAGTAGAGTCTCGCTAATCCGGGTTAAATGGGACCGGACCCAGTTCAGATTAGTTTTAAAATGTCTGTAAAACAAGTTTTAGTAGGGTAAAACTATTAAAATCGATGTTTTTACCATAAAAAATTACTTTTGTTAGTATCCAAAATATGCTTGTACAACGTAGGTCCGCACTATTTAAGTTAAGAGCTGTTCTGTCACCAGTCCGAATATCAAATGAATTAAAATAAAACGACAATCTATTACGCAGGTGGCAGGTATAGAAGGGACTTCCTGAGTTCTGATATGAAATTCGAGGAACGATAATCATTTCACAAAAACTTGAGACATTAGACATTGGCGGCTTGGCGAAATTTCTTGGAACTGCATTGAGCCGCCGCTATATGTTTCAAAACCCTCTCCCCATCTCAGTCACATAAAATTGTATTTATTGGAATACTCTACCTTTATATCTTCCGCCCCTTACATTTCTATGGAACTGAAACAGATTTATCGATGTTCTTACTTATTCCTAATTATTCTAAATCTGTTTATTTTTAACAAAAATACCGGGTATTCCTCGTGTTAGAACGTTGGAATATACACCTGTAAACTATACTAGGAACAATTTTATAAATTTTTAATAGACAATAAAAGTAGAAACTCAAATTATCTTAATTATTCACAGAAAAAAATAACAACAAAAAATCTGAACAGGCCCTGGTTCCAATTTGTACATAGTTTTTGGCCTGTCCGGATTAAACGGATGTCCGGACTAGTGGGGTCCAGATAAGCGAGGCTCTATTGTACTTTTATAAAAGCTCCTTGACATATTAAATGTAAAATATAAAACTAACAAGTGTAATAAAAGCAAACACGAAATTAAATTTTAATTTTCAAAAAACAATTGGGCAAAAGAATATACATAATAGATAAATATTTTATAATAGCTCCGTTAAATGATAAATTTAGCACATAAAACCTCTTAGCTCTTATCTGTGCCAGTAAAAGGGGTATAACGAGAAAAAAAAAATCTGGGTCAGATTTGAGAAAAGCATTTGTTTTAATTATACTATTCATATAAATTCCACTATCGCACCAATTCTTCATGTTAAACATTAATTTAAGTTTAATTCTAGTTATAATTTATTTTATTTATTGAAATTAGTTATTTCTACCAAGATTTTGAGAATTATTTTTTCTCATAATTAATTAATCATTGTGGACACCAAAACAATTCTTAAATTTTCATTAAAATTAAATTTATTTTATATTTTAAGTTTGGTTTATAAGTAAAAAGGGTAAATATGAACCAGTGTCTCAAGGAGGAAATACTGAGTCTTTTTATTTCTTATTTTTAAAGAATGATTTTATTTTTATGCTGACATATTTAATAACATTTTTAAACAAATAATAACACGAAAGTACACGATACACTTAGGGGATAAAAAAAAAAAAAACACATTTAAAAAGGGACAAACATTTAGTAATAATGAGGTTTTTCGAGTCAATAAAGGTTCAGATTTAGAACAGATTGTTAAACATTCTAGGGAAGAGAGCCGTTCCAAATTGCGGATTAGGACTAACAATTTGATCAAAAACGTTTATAGGTGTTAAAAGTGTACCCCCCCCCCCCCTAAATCTCGCTTATGTAAAGAGCAAAAAATCTGAAAAAAACAAATCCTGAACATTCTTCGACAAAAAGTAAAGATACCAATTTTTGGCAATTTTGATAAAAAAAATTTAATTATGCTCTTCTTGATGTATTTATATATTTATAGTCCGGTTCAATGGCAAAAAATACTTTATCAGAAGTTTGTTTGTGTTTTGAGAATATCAGACCCATAGGATAGTTCAAAGTAGGCATTTTAGCTTTTTAAAAAGCTACATCAATAGGTACTACTTAAACAATACTGTGTTGCCTACAGACCCTCACTGTGTGCTAACTAGCACACACTTGACCTGTTTATTGTAATTTTGAAAGAAAAAAATACAAATTACAATATGGAATTTGGCATTCTATTTTAGCATATTGTCAAATTATACATATATACCTAGATACATTATTTTTTTACAGATATTTTATTAATTTGAATTATAAAATAGCAAATAAGCATTTTTTAGTATATTAGGTGGGCACCCTTACTAATTTTATTTTAAATTGTTGGTACCCGTATAGGTTTGATTTTACTGGTAGAAAATAAAATAAACAACCATAATTTATTACTTCTTTAGATTGTTACTCCCTGTTTTGTTTTTTTTTTGTATTTTTTTTTAGAATATTAACGACTTTGACTAAATAACTATTAAGACAAAGGGATGTTCAGTCCAATGTACTTTAGGACAAAGGATTATCATACTTCTGTTTTTATAAGGGGAGTAACAATCTAAAGAAAACCCCACAATTTTATTAGACCTAACTAAATGAAAACATAGTTAAAAAAAAGATAAAAGTTCTTTCGCCCTAAATAACATAGACTTTGAAAATCACATATTTTTACAGCATAACATATAAAAATGATTGACCGGGGGAAATTAGGGACAGGGGAGGATATTTAAAAATCAAAGTCCCGTTAACTTACCAAAACCAAATTCAAAATTCTCTATATATATTAACAAATTCTGTTCTAAATCCAAAACCATTTAACAAAAGGTATTAATATCTATGTTTTTCAATCTAGAAAACTTTCAGCTTTCTAGCAGCTCCATAAAATAAAACAAAGAAAATCCACATTTTAAAAAAATCAGTTCTAAATAATAACCGGGCTCCATTTATGATATTTTCTTATATTTCTATCAGATTAAAAGAAAATTGTAGAAATTATTTACTATTTTTTTTTTTTTTTTTTTTTTATTATTTTAATATATTAAACAATTGCAACAATAATAACATTTCATTTTGTTTTTTTTTATTTACTTTATCATTATTATTATTATTAATTTTTTTTTTAAATAATTTAATAACATGAGGAAATAACCTAAAACTTTTAGAGGTCGACCAAGAAGTCATGAACACGGGAGAAACGGAAAGCTTAACTTGGTTTAAAATCGTAACCTCCGAGTAGTGCCGAAGTCAGTACAGTCGGGTGCTAAGACAATACACATTTCTAGTTTGTATATGACATGCGAAGTTATGTCAAATCTCACGAATAACAACAAGAAGAAGGTTTCCAATCTGTTAGGTTTCCTGTTTTGTTTGTTTTTATACAATACGAATTATAGTCACACCTGTCCTAAATCCAAATAACTCAGAAATAAAGAGGAAGAAATAATAGATTATGAAAGAAGAAAATCGATTTAAATAGAAAGAATATTATTATGAATAATAATATAAAGATATTATCGTACATTATTAGTGATTTCTTACCAGATACAGTGTTGCCTGCATAAAATATTAAAAAAATATAGAAGTTATCAAAAATAAAATTATTAATAACAAAAGAACAACACTGTGTTTTTTGACCGTGGTCGATTATATCAAAAACTGACTGTATATGACGACACTAGCGCACTCCTCACATTTCCATGACTTCTTGGTCGACCTCTAGTATTTTTTCCATTACTTTGTATTAATTTTTTTTTTAAATTATTATTTACTACAATAAATTTGGAGCTAATAACAAAATTATATTATTAATTATATTACAAATCTTAATTACTAAAAAAAAAAATTGTGTTCATAAAAAATAAACACTAGTATAACAATAGATATTAAACTGCTGTACCTTTAAATAATACCATTAGGGATTTCAGTGATTTATTTATAAAATTTCTTACTAAAAGTACAGCAAGCATTTATCAGCTTTTGTAATAAAGTATCTTCGAATTAAATACATCAGATACATAATCTTACTCTTCCCATCAGTACAAACAAAATGTATTAATATAAACAAAAAAATAAACTAGGAAATATAAAAAAAAAAAATAATAATAAAAATAAATAAATAAATGCTTATTCCATGTTATTACAGTCAAAGGATTAGAAATAGTAAGAAAATTAGTTATTTTTAAAAATGAGAAAGTTTTTTTTATATTAATAAATATTCAAATCATATACAGATTATTAAATATATCATATAATATCAAAATAAGTTTAAATTATTATAATTTGCTCGACATGTTATTATTTAATATTAAGAATAAAAGTCAATTTTTAAGTTTTTAACGTTTAAATTTTAATTTAAATCAAATTATAATTACTATTTACAAGGGTAGACAGATAGAGAAAAATAGACTTGAGCGCCGGGATTCGAACCATGGACCTCTTTATATTTCCAGTACAGATGCTCTAGCCAATTAAGCTACACTGAAGAATAATTTCCTCTGTTAATAACGATACCTAGTCCCAAATTAAGCTTTCAAATTTTTCTACAAGTCTTAGAAGTCAACATTAACGACAAATAGAACTAGACCGAGAAATAACGCTTGTAATTATAAAGTACCCAATTAGTACCTGTACCTAGTACAATCAATTAGAAATTCAATTTTTAAGTTATTGGTAGTATTCATACTATGGAATGTTTAAATTTTAATTTAAATCAAATTATAATATAGAGAGGTCCGTTGCTCGAATCCTGGCGCTGAAGTCTATTTTTCTCTGTCTGTCTACCCTTGTAAATAGTAATTATAATTTGATTTAGTCCCCACTCTAGCTCCTTGCTACGGGGGACTCTCATTCCTTTAATTTCTATGGGAACATATGTTTTGATTTCATTAAAATCTGTTGATTATTTAAATTCAGTAAAATATTTGCACTTTGTAAGAATGATGTATTTGTATGTTATTTATTGTTTTCTTGTTGGAATGGAAATATATTATTATTATTATTATTATTATTTAAATTAGAATAAAAGGAAAATTCATTTTTATTGGTTAGTTGTTAAAATTTGGTGGAAAATTGAGTGAGTAACATTGTCAAAAGAAAAGTATTATCATCAAACAACAAAAGTAAATTTATTTAAAACAATTTTTTTTAACTCCAAATTTTTCCTTATTTAATGATAAATTAATAGAAACCATCAAATATTATATATAGGCTTTCACAGTTGGTATCATGATAAGACCACATCATTAAATATGAGGAAACCTGTTCAAGTTTGTAATATTAGTAAGAAGAAAAGAACTTGCTAACATTGCTTGGACATTTTGTGGCCACCGTGACATAAACCTGCAATCTTTGGATTCCAAGTCCGATTTTTTTTTTTCTCCTGAACATTCTTCAACAAAAAGTAAAGAAAAAAAACCAAAAATTGGGTACGGGGTACCTCGTAACTTTTCCTCACATCAGAGGCCACTAAAGTGGCCTCTCCTGCTGCTTCGCAGCAGGAGGATGCAGCATTGGACGTGGTCAGTACTTGGATGGGTGACCGTTCTGTACTAACTGATTTATTATCATTCTTAAAAAAACCTTATTTTTAATACCTATATTTTATTTAATTATTTGAAGTTTGGCGGTATTTTGACAGATGTAAACAAACTTTGACGTCATCAAAATTATCGCACTAATAAATAATTATATTCGCTTATAACTTTTAAACTAATTAATGGAATTTCATCGGTTTTTTTTTTATATTTGTTCCTTAATTTTTTCCGGTTCCAACGATATGCTATAAGTCAAAAACCTATTTATACTTTCAGTATTATTAACCGTCAAAGTTTAAAAATTCAAAAATTTATAACTTCAAAAAGGCGGCCAAAATCAAAATGAAATTTAGTGGGCACAGAGAGGTACATTCGAGCCAAATTTCAACTCGATCAGGACCATTTTCAATTTATTACGATTTTTTAAAATATTTGCTGACTTGGCAAACTGGGTTCAAGATGGCGGAAAAAGTTGATTTTCCGGGCGGCACAACTACACACACACATACATACGTCATGCTGAAAACCACTCAGGAGGTCTTAAAAACACCTAAAACGGATAATTCCGTTGAAATTTCGAAAAAACATTTTTTGGTGAAAACAATACTTTTCCTACTATTAGTAGTGAGGAAAAGTAAAAAAGGTTTGCTGATCCTGCAACAAACCCACTAGCATTTGTTACCGTACCAAGATCCTTTGTTAAGCTTTAGAAATTGAAAAATAACCAAATAAATTTTAATAGGGAAGATGGTTTCAAACTGTTCTAGATTGTATTAAAAATATTTTTGAAGCTTAAGAGTTAGTTAAGCGAATGCATTTAATAATTATAATAAAAGGCAAACATTTGAAATAGTGCAGTTTACTTTATAGTAATACCCAAAACTTGGACAGAACGATAACCGTTAATGATAAAGTCGAATTAGCATAAATCAGGGTAAAATTTTGTACTTTTTAAACTTAAAAAAAAGTATTTTGACAAAATTATTTAATTATTTGATAGGACACAAACTGCATCAAAATAACTTTCGAAAATTTCTTATTTGATGAATTTTACAATGTTTAGATGGATATTTCTTCTTCTACACTTACTTTTTTCTCCAGTTAGTCAAAAACTTGAAATCCTCGACTGTGTTTTTCTCCAATGTGTGATAGCGACTCATCATGAAAGAGGTGTAGTTCAATAACCAAACAATGTCTTCACACAAATATTGTAATTTGAACAATTGACCGGTTTCGGCTGTTCTAAAGCAGCCTTCTTCAGATTATAATAGTTCAAGTTTAATAATAGTTCAGATTATAATAGTTCAAGTTTTCTTTTTGTCTAAAGTACAGAGGGTATGTGTTTGTTACCTTTTAGCAGGTAATAATCCTTCCCCCGTTTTTGTTTTAATCTCTTACAAACCTAGCCTTCCTGTTAACTTTTTTCTTTTTTCTCACTTGTACTCCTGAAGTCAATCCAGTAACCTCTAGGTATTTTGCATTCCATTCTTTCTTCCATTTTATTTTAAAATTTATACTTACATATTTTAATTGTTTTAAATATTTTTTTATTTTTTATTCATTTTTGTGTTAATTAATTATTGTATTTTTCTCTTTGTTTTTACAACTTATGTTACCTTGTATACATTTAAGTTCAAGTTTATAATTTTGGTTGTAGATTATCTGAAGAAGGCTGCTTTAGAACAGCCGAAACCGGTCAATTGTTCAAATTACAATTTTTGTGTGAAGACGTTGTTTGGTTATTGAACTACACCTCTTTCATAAAAAAAACTTGAAGTTATAAAAATACATATTTTACGATTTTGGTAGTATTCATACTAAGGAACGATTAAATTTTAATTTAAATCAAATTATAATTATTATTAACTACGGGAAACAGACAGAGAAAAATAGACTCCAGCGCGGGGATTTGAACCACCGGCCTCTATATTTCCAGTATAGAGGCCGGTGGTTCAAATCCCCGCGCTGGAGTCTATTTTTCTCTGTCTGTTTCCCGTAGTTATAAAAATAATAAATTATTATAAAACCAAATAAATAAACTTTCTCATTTTAAAAAACACCAAACTATCTTACGACTAAAGATTCAATTAATAAAAAAAAAAAAATAATAAAAATAAAAAAATCCAAAAACACTAATTTTACCATAAAATACATACAGAAAACCAAAAACTTGCTACTGATTTCTGAATTAGAAGGGAGTAGGGAAATATACTTTATCAGCCTTAAAAACATACGTTTTTGTATCTTACAAAAAAATAAATAATTATAATAAAAAATAGAACAAGTCTTAAATTTTTTTTTCAGATTAATATTTAATTATTTTATTTTTTAAAAATATAAAAAAAGGAAGAAATAGAAAAAAAACAAAGTGAATAAAAAATAATAACAGAAAATTTACAATTATTTAAAAAAAAAATAATATAAACATGAACACATAACGTTAAGCGTTAAAGGAAAACATTTCTCTCTCTATATATATATTTACAATTTAACTAGTTTTAAATTATTTAGCCAAAAAAAAATATTAACAATATACGTAATTCTAGATCTTCCAGAGATTGTTCCAAGATAGGAACAAATTAGCAAATTTTATTAAACCCTAGGATAAATTCTCAAAAAATGTAAATTATATACCAAAATTAATTAGCGAAAGCTACGCACATTTTAATTCCATATTTGAGAACAGTCCTTGGTTATGGATTCAAATATAATAACTACGTTCACACATTGTTATGAAAGCTTTTTGGATCCGATTAGTTTTTGAAACGATACATGTTCACACAACAAAAAATACAGGTGACTGAAATATTGTTTTATCTACTTGTAGCAGCAAAATTAAGCATTAACTGATTTCGAGCAGAGAAATGTGATTTTACTGCCCATGCAGTAAAATGAGGAAAGCATTTGCTGCCTAGGCAGCAAAATACATTTTTCAAATAAAATTGTTATTGTTATAACAGTTTATACTATTATCTCTATCTTATAACATTATATATTATAGTTCAATAAGTAATATTGAATAAATAAACGTTTTAATAATAAAATAATTTGTGTATATTTGTTAATTCTTTTAAATAAGTTCAATGATTAGTAGATCTTTAATTAAAAAAATAGTAGAGTCACTGGCTATACTGTAGCGTCATGTAAACATCCAACATCCATATTATTATTATTATTGAAGTCATCTAGATTAGACTAGCTACTTTTCTTGATGTATTCTAGTTACTTCTTTTCTTCTAAGCAATAGAAGATATCTTTAATACTTTTAGAAATTTGTTAGTAAAAATATAAATAAATATTTTATATTGCGTGCATTATTCATTCAGAAGTTTTGTTTGTTATAAACGTGTGTTTTGTTGTTATAGATTCAGTTTGCTATTCACTTATTGTTATTGTTCCCAAGCTTCTAATTTGATTTCTTTATGAACATTAATTTTAGTTAATACATATGTTATTATCTTATTAATATAACATAGTAATTTAACAATGACATATTAATAAAGATAGTATTTTAGCTGTTTCATTTTTCTGCTGCCCGTAGATAAAATATTGTATGCAACAAGGCAGCAAAGGAAACATGTCTGCCTCGTTTATGCATTGCCTGCCTCGGCAGTCAAATAGGTAAATTTCCTGTTGCGGCAGTTAATTATGATAGCCTGTCCTCGCCTTTGGCTCGGAGGCTAATCTAATCGCTCGTCAGTAAAATTCCATTTTGCTGCCTAGTTACATAAATAACTATTTATGTTATTCACAAGTAAAACCTTCTTTAATGTTACCTAATATGCCCGCAGATTTTTACATTTCTTATTTACAAGTTATTCAAACTTTTTACAGGTTCTTTATAGTATTAACTTTTGTTTCAAAACGTTTTTGCAGTTTTTATATATAAAAAAAAACAAAAACAATCAAAAGAAACGGAAGCTCACGAAAATAAACATGTAAAAAAGAGTAAAATAACCTGATATCTCAATCCCTTCCACAACCTGTTTTATACGAGCTTTATGAATATGATCCCCATTTCTGATCACCTACTTTTAGTGGAACGGATTTGAACCGATACGATCCGTTATTCTCCATTTATACAGAGTTTTGAACTAGCGGATCGTTTTCCAAAACAATGTGTGAACATAGTAAATGATTTGCCTACATCCACTTTAGAATATCAAAAATGTATCACTCTGGCTATGGAAAACGCTGTAAAAATATTACACCTCAACAAATTCCACAATACTAGCTTTAAATTTTAAAATTATTTGATTTGTTAATATTTTTAAATATATATAAAATCTTTATTTGTTATTTGTTATTTTTTTTTTTTAATGTTTACCATATAACGCTGAGATTTCTTTTTATTTCTCTCGCAAAAAAAAGGCTTTAATATTAAATATAAAGTCTACTATCACATTAGTATTGTTATAATAATACATAACATATTATATTTATATTGTTTTAAAAATTATTATTATTATTTTTTTACTAAATACATTTTTTTTATATATATATATATATAATAATCTTATTTAATATTAATATATAATTTTGTTTTATTTTTTCATTATTAAAAAATAAACTACAAATTAGCATATAATTTTGGTTAGACAAGAAAAAACATTTTTTTTGTTATAATTTTAATTTAATTTTATTTTTTGTTAATTCTTTAGAGTTATATAAAAAGAGGCTCTAAAAAGAGGAAGTTAAAAAAATTATATATAAGTAGTATGTACTTTTTTATATTATATATATAAATATCTATTATTATTTAAATTGTTTTATTACACAACATTTATTAATCATATATATGTATATAACTATATGATTAATACAACTTAATCATATAATATTGACTAATAAATATTATTAATGATCCTTTACATCAGGTGCCATTATTTTTTTTTGATATCAATGCTTCTATATACAATTGTTTTTATATAATATATATTTATAAATAAATAATCTACACAAAATTTGCTCTATACAAAAAGGGATTTTTTTTTTTTTAGGGGACAATATACATAAAATATATAAAAATTAGGAATACATTTGATTTTCTCTTTAATATATTATATTAATAGTTTCATAAGCTATGTGCTTTTATTTAATACGTAAATATTTTGGTCAGATACAGAATGTATGAGCACTGAATTATTAATATTCTAATAGGGTTAATAAGTTTTTAATTAATTAATTAATTTGTTTAATATCCGTGATGATTATCTCAGCATTAAGCGCATTCTTTTTTGTTTTTTTAAATTTAGAGTACCTCGGCAAAATTTCATTTTGCAATCTTATTAATAATAATTTAATTAAAAAGAAGAATTTTTAGAACTTTTTCTTTTTTTTTTTCAAGAGAGAAATTACACAAGTCTTAAATGTTATTCAGAATATATAAAAAGAGATTCTCAGTTCATTAAATAAAATTATAACTTATAAAATAATTTAACAACTTGTTGTATAAATGTTAAGGGTTAATGAAAGAGGAATAAATAAGAGGCGCGAAGAAGGGAAACAATGAAGAGATGAATAAAAGTTGAAGTGACAAACGCAACGAGTAGCTTTTTACTATTATTTTTCAGGACTGCAAAATAAAGTAAAACAACAATTAATAAAAGAATAATAGAGACTTATAAATATAATACAAAAGAAAAAATAAGTAATAGGTAAAACCTTAATCTCGCGAGGGGATTTTTTTCAAATAGAAATTAAAGAATAGTTAGTCAAAATCATGTACACATAGAGCCTATAAGCACATGAAAACTATTGGGACTGAATTTGATGAAATTTGGCATAAGTACATGTTCAAGAAAAAGCATACTCCCGGTGAAGTGAATTGAGAAATTAATTTTTTCCATGGTAGGCTGTGAAATAGTAACTTTAAAGCCTAAAAAACAAAGCTAAAATCCATTTTTTCATTACGTGGACTTACATTTTTTTTTCATTACTCCTGGCTGTTAAGAAAAAATCTATTACGTCCTAGGACGTAAAAAAATTCGTGCTGGTAGTTATCAAAACTTCCGATTTAGCGCTGCAATCTTTGCAGAAATGCTTCTTAGTTCGATTAAAATCCGCTAGATGTCAATGCGTTACATTTATCTTTTGTTATAGTGTAACCTCTTTTTAAGGTTTCTTTTTTTTAAATCTTAAAGTATGTACTAATATTTGTTATTATTATATTGATTATTGATTAATATTTAATGTTTTTTCATTCTCTACCTCGGAAAAAATAGCATATGCTACGCGACTGTGAAGTGTTTTTTCTTTACCTTGGCAATTACATTTACTGTCGAGCGAAGCAAGACAGTAAATATTGCCAAGGTTATTTTGTATATATATTTATTATATTGCCAAGGTTAACTATTAGCTCTAAATTTAGAGGTTCAGAGTTTTTGGGGGCACTGCCTCCCAAAAAAAATCTCAAATATAATTTTGCATTTAACTGTACAAAGTAATTTTCCTGGGAACATTCTAGTTTCTGACATATTGATGAAAATAAATTTTTTATTATCTAAAAATTGAACAGCTTTTCATCAATTGAACACTTTTTAAATATATGTTTCATAATAAATTAATTAAATTAGATATTATTGGATTTAAATTCAGTATCATTATGTAAATGAGAAAATTTTGTTTGAGTTTGAATACAATTTTTTTTTTTAAATTTCATTGACCCAATTTAATGGTATAAAATCGATCAGAGACAACTCAGACAAACTTTCTCATATACAAATTCATAATTACTTAGGACCTTTTGTAGGAATATTTAATTATTATTCATAATTTAATCAAAATTTATCATCAAAATAACTTCTCCTCGGCGGGGAATCGAACCCGGCCTCTCTCTGTCTGCTTTTAAAGCTATTTTCTCAGGAACTAGATTTTTCCCGGGAAAACAACTTAAAACGAAAAACAGTTTATATCGTTAGATTCGTTTTTATATAGGCAACCTTTTAGAATTTTTTAATCAAAATCGTCGGATCGTTTTCGAATAATTTTTTTCACGTTTTTTTTTTTTAGAGTTTTTGGGGGGTAGCACCCCCAAATTTAGAGCTAAAATTCATTTTTCGATTTCGCTTAAATTCATTTCTCGATTTCACCTCGGGTATGATTTTTCTGAACATGTATGCCAAATTTCGTCAAAATCGGCCCAGTAATTTAGGCTCCAGGCGTCTGCATAGACAGACGACAGACAGACAGACATTAAAAAAAAAAAAAAAAAAAAAAAAAAAAAACACTTTTTTGGACTCATGGGACCTCAAAACGTGTAAATCCATCAAAATCTCAAAATCGAATTTACGCATCATCACAATACTTTCTCTTAATATGAGAAAGTAAAAACAATGGAACTTTTATTTTAGATTGTAAACAGTTTTTATAAACCCTGGTGGATTAAGGTTTCACTGATAATTATATACTATTATAAACAATTAATACAGAGAAATAAAGCTTATCAAATGTAAATAAAAAATGAGAGGTAAATTATAGTTATTATTATTATTAGCTAATCCTCTGATTCAATTATTTTATTAATAATAGCAAATCTTTAAACTAAGCTGCATTATAATGATTATTGTAAAATGAAACAGTTATTTTATTTAAGAATTAGAGGTTTCAAACGATTCAGTTAATTAGATTTGAAACTAAAGCTTAAGTTGAATAGATAATCACAAAGAGTACCTGTTGGGGTAAGACGAGGGTGATGTGTTCTGATTAGGAGGGGGGCTGGGGGGCCACGAGGGGGCCTGACACCTCGTAGGGCTGTACAGTATACTCACAGTAGTTTTACTCGGAGATTTCTTTGCGTCTCCGCTCAGTGCTACGGGGCCGGTCTTCTCGTAACTCTTTCTTCTTTCAGCTCCTTCCGTACGCCCAGTCTTCTCCTTTATCCTCCTGATCAGATCTTCATCAGAATTATTATTGACATTATCCATTTTATACTTGTTCCTGAAAAAGCTTCTCCGTTCTTCTTTGTACTTTTCTATCCTTTCTCTCCTGTCCGCTTCCGATTCTCCGGCTAGTTTCTTATCTACGTTAGACGGGGAGTCGGGCGAAACGAGTTTGTGAGTGGGCGAGATATCTTTAAGAGGTAAAGGTTCCAGTTTAGGTCTGTTCGGTGATTTCCTCTCGACTTCTTTGATTTTCACGTCGGATTTATTCGAATTGACATTTTTCGTCTCGTGTTCTTTACTTTTAAAGAAATCCACTTTCTCGGTTAAACTCTTGGTTTCATCTTTAACGGGACTCGACGGTTCTTTCTTGACAAACTCGTACTTGTGAATGGGTGATCTGACAGGTGACTTGGGTTCTTTCTCTTTTCCTTTACTCTCAGTTTCTTTCATGTGGAAGAATTCAAAAGAAGGTCGATTCTCGTTGAATTTCCCAGAAGAGAATTCTGATCGTGAATGACTAGGTGATCGACTCAACTGTCTTATGGGACTTATAGGAGATTCCTTATCTTTATTCGATACGAATTCGAATTTCGACAGGCTCCCTGTACGGACGAATTCTTTCTTCGACGGAGATTCTTGATGCAGACTTCTAGTAGGGGATTTAGCCTCGGTTACGTGACTTTCATCACTTTCAGAATTCATTTTAGGTTGACTAGGAGCTCGAGTGATTTCTGATTTAAGCAGTACGTTATCTTTCTCGAAAAACTTCCTCAACTTCTCAGTTTTACCTCGAACTTCCAGGTCCTGTACTAATCTAACGTCCTCGGTTACCGGAGAAGATTTATTAGATTCGGGTTGTTTAACGATATCGGGAGTTTCTTTCGGAGGTTCATCTTTTTCAGATTTAACGCTGTCTGTGTCAGTTCTTTTGACGACTTTCTCATTGGTTTTATTACTGTCTGACGACCCTCGAGTCAATTCATCAACTTCTTTAGCAAACTCATCAGGACTTTTAGATAAAGTTACAATTTTCTGCGGCAGGTTTCCACTAGCCGCTGCAGTCTTAATAGGTTTAACTTCGACACTAGTTTTAACATCGCTTTTAAGTAGCTCCGATACGACGCTACAAGTTAATTTCTTATCGGATTTAACGTTAGATTCAGGTACACTGTTCGATTCAGTCTTTTCGACTTTACTCTTTTTTACAGAGTTTTGAGATTCTTTAGTTTCGTTTGATTTTTTACTCTCCGTCTTGACAGGGGAGGTTTTGATGCGGGACACATTTGTGCTCGAAGGCTTGATTTCTAACGGCAATGAAAAACTGACATTTTCATAATCGGCGTCGCAAAAAGCGTCGTAAGCTTTCTCTAACGATTCTCGCCTGATCTTAGGGAATTCGTTTGAAGTTTTGAAATTGGCCTTGTTAGCACTGTTCACAGTTTCGTAGTGATGTAGCAAAGGCTCTCTGCTTAGGGAAAGATTTCCACGACTTCCACTCTTAGACTTAGAGTCCATCTTAATATCAGGTAGATAAGGTGTGCTGTACCTTTTCTCCGAGAATTTCAGACCTTCTTGATTAGCTATCCTTTCTAAACCTGAAAACAAATCAAATTTTACCAAATTAAATCAAATATATAGTTGATTCTTTTAAGAATGAAATGGAGAAAATACAAACACATAATTCAGAATGTACAATCATTAATGAAATTATAAGCAAATGCTAAACATAAAAATAAATAAGGCGAAAGAGGAGTATTAAGCTCATATATAAATAAGCAAATATAAGCTTTCCAAAAAATTACCCTCTTTATATCTCAGCAAGATAAATCATACATGCTTGCCTTATTTGATCCATGCAAGCTTGAGTTAAACAAATTTGTAATGCACAAAGAAAAGAGGAAAAATTAAAACAATATTTGCATGTACCATTAATAAATATTGGTATTTTTATCAAAAGTAGAAAAAGAAGTCCTGTTAACCATAAGTAAAGAATTACTTAAACGTCCTGTAAGAACCATAAAAAAAAAAAAAAAAAATAATAATAATAAAACTGCTTCACCATTCACTTTAAAAATCTAATTTTATTGCTTTCTTCTTTTAGCATCTTCTTAAGCCTTGTCCACACTAGTAGACATGCTGCGCGATTTTGGTCTCAGAGACAATGTCTAGCGATTTGTCATAGACATGGGCTAGACAAATGGCGTTTACGGTCTCGTTGCTAGAACCAAAATAGCATGTCTATGGTTTTCCATTCTAAATGGTAGTTATGTTGAGCAACGTGTCTACAAGAGTGGACGCTAGACCTAGACAATAGACGGTCTCATAGACAGTCTATAGACACGTTGCGCAACGTGTCTACTGGTGTGGACTAGGCTTTAGAGAGTAAAAATTGGATCACACAATACACAAAAGAAGCTCTTTTTGATTTTTTAAATAGTAACGTAAGCTTTAAATAAAAATAAAACTTTACGAGTTTTATGCACAAAATCTTGTATTTTAATAATTAATGCAATTTGATATTTGATTTTTTCTTTTTTTTATAAAAGGGCTCTTCTTAAGTATTTGTGGAGGCCACTTTTCACATGATTTATTTACACTCTTTTTACATTATTTATAATTTTTAGTATTTAGTATGTTTTAAAGGTTTTTTCATGAGTGGTAATCAGTTTTGGATACCATATATTATATATAGAAAGGCACTTCTTTAGACTTTTATTCCCCTTATAAAAAAAACAGAGGGAAGTAACAATCTAAAGAAGGTGTACAGAATGTATTTCTTTGGACTATAATTTCCCTTAGGCCAGGCGTAAACTGGAGACTGTTTCCAAAATGTCTTGGATGCGTCTACCATGTCACACTTGTGTAGCTACAGCCTTTCACACTGGAGGCAAGACAGTCGCATATCTTGTATCCAGCGAAATATTGCTGTGATTCGAGCATAACAGTCTGAGGACAGAAATGAGTTGGGACATCTCCTAGACTGGAAAACTCTTTTGTCTTGCATCTATCTTTGTCTCCAGTGTGTGCACTCCCTTATATACTGTATAAGCCCTTGAGGTAGTGACAAACAGTCTGCGGGTAAAAAGACTCCTGTGTGTGCCTGGCCTTATAAAAACAGAAGTGTGATATTCCATTATCCCAAAATACATTGGACTAAACATCCCTTTGTCTTAATTGTTATTTAGACAAAGGAATATATAAATAATTATGTCCATTTATGTATTAAAATACCATAGGGGAGAAACAATCTTAAGATATAACTATATACAAATATGTATATAAATAGCTATTTTACTTAGTTAAAAATCATTCAACTTGTTATTTTTCTAGGTCCCGATCAACAGCGTTAGGTTATTACAGGACCCCCTCCCCCCTAAATAACCTGTAATAGATGAATGAAGTTGATGGATCCCCCATCCATCCACTGATTCATTAATCTATTCGATGAAATCATCAGTGTATAACATTTATTGCTAATTCAACTTCTTGTGTTCAGAATCATTTCTAATTTTATCTTACTTAACAAGACATTCACATATTACAAAAAAAAATTGTATTAGGGTAAAGTTTTATCCTGCTTATGACAAAGCCTTCAAAAATCATACATAAAAACACTTTTTTTTTTTATTAATCAGGTTTATCAGTACTTATTTTAACTTAATTCTATCATTTGTTGGATTGATGAATTAATGTTGAAAAATGTGTGATGATTGAAACTAGAGCATACTTAGTGACTTTTTGAGTTCTTTGTTGGGAGGTGGGCCGCCGATATCAGACTGATGAATTCGACCGAGTAGTTTGCCTCCGACAAGTCTGTTGACTTCTTCGACAGACGATCTTAAATAGGATAACTGCTCGTAGATCTCTTGAGTTGAGCTTAACTAAACAAACAAATCAATTTAACCATAAAACACAACATGAATTCAAAATTTTATAATTAGATGTTTGATTAAATAAAAAGGAAAATGTTAATATGTACACCTATGTTTGTTAAATATTTAAGTTTATTGCTTCTATGTTAGGATTGCCAGGCGTCCTGGTTTTAAACATCTTGGTTTTCAGACATCAAAAATAGATAACATTCCGTTTCTAGCATCAATTATGAGAATGATTAAAAGAAACAGTAGAAACACTACTGTTTCTAGCAACTCAACAGTAGTAACACATAAGGATCAACACTAAACTGCTGTTTACTCAATACTAGCTGCATGGAATAAACACGCATATTAAAATGTTTAACTTTTTCAGTGTTAGCCTGTTTTTAAGTAAATGAACACTAACATAATTAAACACTAACTTCATTATGAAATGTAAGTGATATTTTTGTATTACAGTAGAGTCTCGTTTATCCGGACCCCGCTAGTCCGGACATCTGTATAATCCGGACGGGCCAAAAACTATGTACAAATTGGAACCAGGGCCTGTTAAGATTTATTAATTGTTTAGATAATTGGAGTTTCTGCTTTTATTGTCTATTAAAATGTATAAAATTGTTCCTAGTATAGTTTATAGGTGTATATTCAAACAGTCTAACACGAGGAATACCCGGTATTTTGTTAAAAATTAACAGATTTAAGAATAAGTAAGAACATCGATAAATCTGTTTCGGTTCCATAGAAATGTAGGGCGGAAGATATAAAGCAAGTGTATTCCAGGAAGTACAATTATAAGTGACTGAGATGGGCAAGGGTTTTAAGAAACATGTAGCGGCTCAACCCAGTTCCATGAAATTTTGCCAAGCCAACAATGTCTAATGTCTCAACTTTTTGTGAAATTATTATCGCTCCTAGAATTTCATATCAGAACTCAGCCTGTTTCTCAGGAAGTCCCTTCTATACCTGCCACCTGCGTAATAGATTGTCATTTTATTTAAATTCATTTGATATTTGACATGACTGGTGACAGAACAGCTCTTAACTTAAATAGTGGACACCTACGTTGTAAAGCATGTTTTGGAGACTAATAGAAGTAATTTTTACGATAAAAACCTCGATTTTAATAGTTTTACTCTACTAAAGCTTGTTCTACAGACACATTCCGTTTAATCCGGACTTTCGGTAATCCGGACTGGGTTCGGTCCCGTTAAACCCGGATTAGCGAGACTCTACTGTATTTTCTTTCTACTGGAGATAAAATATTGTATGTACCTTGTGAGTAAAGTGTCATTATTCCCCTCACGATAATTATCTCCCTAGGCTGCGCCTTGGGAGCTAATTAGAGTTATTCCCTCGGCTGCCCCTCGGGAATTAAAGAGTCTCATTCCCTGGGCTGCGCCTCGGGATTTAGGGACCATGGTTCCTTCGGCTTGGCCTCAAGAACTAACTTTTTTCACTCAGGGAATAATGGCTTACTTTACTCCCTAGGTGCATAAATAACTATTGTTTATAGATAACACATATTTTTACACCTCAACATCCATCTAATAATATTTAGAATTAATAAGGTGTATGTGTTAAATTATTACTAATTTAATTTCTCAACAACTAAAATACAATAGTAACATTTTGTAACAGGAATTTTACAAACATTTTTACGGACATTTTATAGCACTATAAATGTCCTGGTTTTGTCCATCGGAAATATGGCAACCTTATTCTATGATCTAGCCAGATGTTCTTTAGTGTAGGTTCCGCTAGTAGGTTCTAATAAATATAGATCTTCCAGACACGACGGAATCTGAATTTTTGTGTTTCCTGACATTTTGAATTTGTTAAGGGATCATTTTTCAAGGGAGTTACTCATGATAAGTCATTTGCCACTCAGTTGTAAGCAATTCATGAGCAATTTCCTTGAGGGTTTGAAATGTTGGGATTCACAAAATCTCTGACACAGTTTCCTCAGCAAGATCTAGATTTCTTTTACTCTAGCGGAACCTAAACTTATGTATATCAGGCTAGAACATAAAAGCAAAAAGATTAAATATTTAATAAATGTAGATAAATATTTAAAATTGGTGATTTTATTTATGAATAAATACATTAGAAAAATGTGTAAATATATATATGTATATATTATATAAACAGTAGAACCTCGTTAACCGAAATAAAAGAGGCAGGAGTAATTTCAGATAACCAAAATTACAGTTAATAAATAAAGAGTCATTTTTAAAGCTAAATGTGTCATACGACATATTACATTAATTTTTTATTTAGGAACATACATTTTATAGACATATGTATGTATATACACTTATGTATACACATTTTAACAAATATTATTTATTATGTCCTACTGTTTTTTGAAAAAATCTTTGATCTTTCTCTTTATTTGTACAGCCCAACTCTGTTTCTAAAAAGTATTGCTATATAATTAAACAAATATACGTTTTTTTATTCTTTATTTTATTTTTTTAACGGTTTGAAATTGTTCTGGTTAAACAGTACTGTATATTAAAAAAAAAAAAAAAATACTACTAAAATTATTTTTTTTTTTAAATTGTTTAACTAAATTACATTCTTAGGATGATTTAAAATTGTTACCTAATTGAGATAATTGAATAAAATGTAAGATTATCATCGGCTTAAGAATTAATTTCTACCTAAGAAGGCCTCAAATTATAGCAAAAACATTGTGGACCTTTCAATTAATTTTGGACCCAACTACTTAAGAATAAAAAGGCGTCAAGGATAACTTTGTAAGTTTTAAAACAATTTTAATCAAATCTGTTGAAATTATTTAAATTGAAAATTGCGAGGAACAATTTCTAATTAAAAAAAAAATTAAATCTATTAAATTAATTGATTGTGAAAAAGGCAATGAAGAAGTTAATTATTAATGTTTTGAATAAAAACTATTTAATTGATTTGATTGAAAACTGCAAGGAACAATTTCTACTTTAAAAAAAAAAAAAAACAATTTAAATAATAACTATTGAATTGTTTTGATTAACAAGTAAGAAACAATGTTCTAATTTTTAAAACAATAATAATAATTAATTTAAATCAAATTATAATTATTATTTACTACGGGAAACAGACAGTGAAAAATACACTCCACTACTGTTTTCCGGTAGTAAATAATAATTATAATTTGATTTAAATAAAAATTTAAACTTTCCGTAGTATGAAAACTACCAAAAACTTAAAAATTGAACAATAATAATTAAAAACGAATTTCAATAAGGTAAAAATAAATTGTATCTAAATATTAATTAATATTAAAAAAAAATAATATCATTAATTAACAAATAACTTACTTCTCTTAAATCACTTGAAAAATTTGCAAAACAGTTTACCCCCCCAAAAAAAACAAACAACACTTACTCAATAAAAAACAAATACAGTTAGAACTTAAAATTCGGGAGAGAAGAAAATAAAAAAAAACAAACAAAGGTCCATTGCACTGAGATATGCAGCCCAAATAAACACAAAACCAAAACTGGAGTCTTTATGTCAAAAGTTGTTTCTTACACTGTGTCTTATCAACCGTTTCCTGTTTTATTTATAGTGCTTATCAAATTCTAAAGATAAGACAAAAGAGGGATCAAAAAACTATGGAGAAATAAAAATATCTGTTTATTATTTATACTATATCTACTATTACACAAATTTATTTATTATCAGTTGTTTGTTTTTATTTCCTATTTTTTTAAAGTATGGATTTAATAAGATTATTTTTTTTTACAAGTTTTGAGAATTAATAATTGTATTTTTATATTTTTTTTTAATTGAATAATAACAACAAATTTTGTAATTGGATTTTTAATAATAGTTAAAAATTTATATTTAACAAATTATCAAAGGTTTAAATATTAAATGTTCGAGATAATATATGTTTAAGAAATCATTAAATTTCAATTATTATTTGATCAAGCTTATTATTATTTGAGTTTATATCCATTGGATTATTATTTTTTTTTTTTTATCTATTTTGTAAAAAGCTTTTGAGTAGTCCCTAGATTAAGCTTCAAAGTATGTTCTTTTTCATTCTTAAAACAAAACAAAATACAGTAGTCTTGTTTTGGATACACAATCTTTTTGTAGGAAATATACAACTACCAACTAGGAATAACTAAAATATATAAATCACTTTGATTATTTTTAATGTTTATCAATAATATAATAAGATAAAGTATTATTAAATAATAGCAGTTATTGATAAGATTACTTAATATAACAAAGTTCAGATTACTTTTAACACAATATCAGTGATTATGGCTGATAATTAATTTGATCCTTTCCTTATACTTTATAAGTTTAAAAAAAAAAAAAATATATATATACTATCAATAAACTGTCAATGAAAGGAATATTCCGCCCTAATAATTAAACAATTCATAAAAGTACTGACTATAAATAAACAAATGATAAAAATTTAATAATACATTTATTTTGAGTGTTGAAATAGTCCAGGAGGTAGCGTGCAAAAAAGTGTCTGACTAACATCAAGCTAGAATTTTGTGTAAAAGTCAATGTTTTGGGGCCTTTTAAGCATATATGGTCAGCTAAGTTCACCTGCGGGACATAGCTTGGATGTACGCATTAGAAAAAAACATACTGGTGGAGAGCGGCCATGTTTCGCTACTTTTAAAAATTATTATTACTATTTCTATAAATATATTATACATACAGGTATATCAAACATTCTTAGTTCAATAAAAAACAATGCTGCAATATTATTGCAACTTCTGTGTTAAATAATTTTTCATTTCTGAAACTCAGGACTTTAATAACCAACTTTCAGATATAACTTCAGAAAAACAAACTAACAATCTAACTTTCAGTAGTCACAATGTTATTTGTAATTAAATAGGCACTTCTTTAGATTGTTACTCCCCTTATAAAAACATAAGTGTGATATTCCTTTGTCCCAAAGTACATTGAACTAACCATCCCTTTGTCTTAATATTATTTAGTCAAAGCCATTTATATTCTAAAAAAAACATAGGGGGAGTAACAATCTAAAGACGTACCATTAAATGCAACTGAAGAATACTCACTTAAAATAAATCATATTTCTTATGAAATATAAATAAAACTGCTTATTTTACTGACCTGGATCTCCTCGTAGATGTTATCAGCTGCATCCCTTTTAAGTTTATTGACTACAGCTTCGTTCTGATATATGCCGTCCTGTCTGGACGGCTGATGCTCCATACTCTCGTACAGGTTATTCTCTTTTATAACCTCACCACAAGGTTTATAAACAAGAGTATCGGTAGACGGCTGTGTTTTGGCTTCGACTAATGTTTCGTAGTGATTCTGATCGGGAGAAGAAGATTCGAGTTTCTCGTATCCTAGAGGGCTCGGGCTTTTCTGCGAACTTTCCACCGAATGAGTGCCGTCGGATTTTCTCGAATTTTCACCCGATTCGGTCATTTTTTCGTACTGAAAAGGACTGATGGATTTTCTCGAGGATTCGGTCGACTCGATCATCTTCTCGTAAGGGAACTGTTCTCCTGATTTTCGATCGGAATTGTCTGATTTTCTTGAGGAAGCACCGTTGGAGTTTTCAGGTTTGATATTATCACTGCTAGTCGGTGTTAGTAGTGGTCGATATCCCAAGGCAACAGGATCTTCTACTAGTGTATCTGTGTCCATGGGATCAGGTGAATAACTGTCTATGTAACGCAGCTCCTGGGTAGAGAACCTGCCAAAATAAAAAAATAACCATTTTTACTTTTGCTGTCCCCTATATATTTAATAATGCTGTATTTTAACTTGGGTCTTCAGGGGTTATAAAAACACTTGTTTTGAAGTCAATGTTGACTTCAAAGTCAAGTCACTTGTTTTGAAGACAATACTACATAATATACTATAAACTAGCCGGATCGGTGCGCTTCGCGCACCTTATCTGTCTAGAGGTTAGCGCTGTGTGTAAATAATAATTAAAACAATATAATTAATACATCTTTATTGTTACGACATAATTTCATATTTTAGTAAACGTAGGTTATATTATTTTTTTTTGTGCATTTTCATTTATTCTATTATTTACTACCTTCAATGGTAAAATCGGATTGTACGTGCCCCCACTTTGAGGTTAGGTGATAAAATCTCGCATATTAAATTAAAAACCTTAATTTTGTGTACCCTTGAATTTTCTATAGCCGCTCCGCACCGCTTCGCGGTGCTCCGCTCATTTTCTGAAGAAAAACAACCCTCCTGTGTATAAACCAGGTAGAGGTCCAACTCGAAGAAATTTCCAGGGCACGTACAATCCGATTTAGCCCCTTCAATTTTCAATTTTAGTTACAATGAGTCTATGTAACAAATTTAAGATCTTTAAATCCACTGGAAGCTAAGATGATATTATCTGATTAAATCCAAGATGGCGGCCATTTATTGAAGTGGAAGTACCTTTAATTTTCTTCTTTAGCTACCATAGGTCTATGTACCAAATTTCAGATCTCTAGGTCCCCTAGAAGCTGAGATAATAGAGTTTTATTAAATTAAAGATGGCGGTTATAATTCAATACAGTGGCCATATGTTGAAGTGAAAGTGTCTTAATTTTTTTTAGCTACCATAAGTCTATGCACCACAATTAAAATCTCTAGGTCCACTGGAAGCTTAGATAATAGAGAGTTATTAAATTTGTAATTCAATATGGCGGCCATATGTTGAAGGAATAGTACCTTTAATTTTATTTTTTAGCTACCATAAGTCTATGTACCAAATTTCAGATCTCTATGTCCTCTTGAAGCTGAGATAATAGAATGTGAATAAATCCAAGATGGGGGCTATAATTCAATATGGCGGACATATATCGAAATCAAAATGGCCGCACTTTTCTATTTATGGTACACTCTATCTATGTACAAAATTTCAAATCTCTATGTCAATGGGAAGTAGGAGAATTTTTGATCAGTCAGTCACTCTCAAACTATGGGCCTGAACCAAACGTTCCAACTCCTACCACATCCAATCCTTACAATCAAAGACCCTCCAAACTATAGTAAATGATCACCCTACTAGGTATCCAACCAAATCCCATTTGTCCGTGACCTAGCTATTTTCCGCTAAAGATCCTTCCACCACTCAGTCTCCCTCCACACAAATCCTCTTACCCAAAACCTGTCATCCCAAACCATTCCTGACAACCCTCCCAGGTGTTTAAACCTTAACCTTTTGTGATGGGTACCTCATCCTTCTGGTGTCCTTGCACTGGTTAGTAACACACCTGCTAGTGTAGCAGTAGTAGTCCTTTTGATCATACTCTCGTTTTCTGGCAAATTCCCGTCAAAGCTACTTCGTTGATCCGACGAACGTTTAGTAATAAACGTAGGGAATTAATTGGTTTTTGAATGAGCCTATAGCCTGGGAAAATGGGCCAGGGGTAAGGGGCAATAGGCCTAGAGGTAAGGAGCAATGGGCCTAGGGTAATTGGCCTTGGGCCAGAGACCAATGGCCGATAATCTGGGGCCTGGAGCACTTAGCAAAGGGCCTAGGGCTTTTGGCCTGGGGCATGGGACCTGGTGCATTAATGTTCACTCAATTTCAGATTCTTCTGATGTTCCTACTAAGTTATTTGTCATCAAATGTTTGTTTATCTCACTAAAAGATTTAATGAGTTCCTAATAGTTTTCTCTTTATAAAAGTGTAGTTTCAACCCAAAAAATGTATTTTCTGCATATGTTAGTCGAATCGACGAAGGTTTAGTAATACAAGCCATCCAATTACCATTAGTAATTAAAGGTAAAGCAAAGTCAATAAGCTCTGTCACTGGACAGGAGTCTTATAACTGTCAATTTAATCAAGCTACTACAATCAATTATCAGTATTACTTATAACATGAATTTTAGTCGCAATATTCAATAAAAGTTTAAAAAAATTAAATAGTTTTGTACCTTTGTTCCAGGTTGGATTCTAGAGGACTGAGAGTGATACTTCCTCCAGAACTGAAGAGTTGGTTAGTTTCATCCTCACTGAAGATTTTCATTTCACTCTCGTCCATCTCAAAATTCATCTGAAGTTCACTCAGGTCGAGAGACAACGATAGACCTGAACAAATTCAACACATCGGTTCATCAGTAAACATCAGGTAAATTCAATTAAATGATAAACAATCCTATAATTATGGTTTCAAAAAATGACTGTTACGTGCTTCTGACATTTCTCATTTATGGTACATAATTTGGAATTTTTTTTATTAAGTTGACCTGCCCATCTAAAAAAGACTAGGATCTGGTCAACACATTCCTGACAGACGGACATTTGCTTGATCTCGAATTGCCAGGATGGAATAAACCAAAAATTCAACTTTACATAATGAAAAAAATAAAGCAACAAGAAAGTTGGTATAGAACTGTACAGATTACTACAGGGCTTACTGGTTATTAAATATAACCAGATCCATGGGCCTGATATTATAAAATAGATAAGTGTAGTTGGGAGAGCACGTGAGGGAGCTAGCGTGGCCATGTGGGTTAAACCACGTCTGCTCAGCCATCAATGAATCAGGAGGTCAGGGTTCAATCCCTCGCCGTGATACTCTGATTTACATGGCTCACTAATGATCACATCATACTCGCTTCGGCGGTAAAATGTACAGAGGTATGATGTGTGAAGTGGCTGCAACTCTCTACCACGGGGCTAGTAAAAAGGGCCCGAATGAAGGCCTAATTGCTAGGTTCCAACAAGTGGTTCGTCCTACCTGTACCTTATTACTACTACTACTGGGAGAGCATGTTATCAGAACATTGTACAAGTAGATTATAGTTGAATTTGGTTGATGGATCATGTGGATATTATAGGTATATAAGTGGTCACAATCCATTTTATATAAAAGACACTGGAGAGATAAATATCCCAGTCAAAAATATAAAATATTACCACAAGAACCTTAACAATCTATTTTTAGGGTCCGTAGGCAAAACCAAGGATCCTTATATTTTCCTGCGTGTGTCTGTCCGTCCGTCCTCTCGCGTGCTCTCACGGCTACACCTTTCGTCCGATCACTTTGAAATTTGGCATGTATGTGTCTTGTACCTACCCACATATTTTAAAAATATAGCGACTTAAAAAAAATATTTTTCAAAAAAATTAGGGTAAAAAAACTTAAGGGTTAAAATTGTTTAATTTTTTTTCGACACCGTGAGGAGTATCATATGAAAGGGTACGTCGAGCTGATTACAAAAATATATAATTCTTTGGATATAACTTTGATAGGGCGAGCGTAGGCAAGTTTGAAGTGGGTGTGAAACGTGTCCCCCCCCCCCCTCTATCTCGCTTATGTGAAGTGCAAAAAATCTGAAAAAATTTCTGAACATTTTTCGACCAAAAGTAAAGATACCACTTTTTGGAAATTTCGAAAAAAATATTATTTTATTTTTTATTGACAAAATACGTTTTTTTATCATTATGGTCTTTTCGATGTATTTATATGGTTGTAGTCCGGTTCAGTGGCAAAAAATACTCTATCAGAGTGTGTTTTGAGAATATCAGACCCTTAGAATGGTTCAAAGTAAGCTTTTTAGCATTTTAAAAAAACACTGTTTATACACTTTACAGTTAAACACTATTAAACACTATTATATATAGTGTGGCCTACGGACCCTCGCTGTGTGCTGACTAGCACACACTTTACCTGTTTATTTGAAAATTACTTTTGCAAAAGTAACATTCTTCTGGCTTTATTTATTAACTTATTCCTGATCTCCTCTAGCCCAGGATGTTTAGATGTGACAAAAGAATTACCAGTGGTTTTGGTCTGAGGCAATGGTCAATGCTCTGAGCTGTGACAGGAGTGTCTTTGGCAGTTAGGAAGGAGTTTGCACAAGTTTCTATTGCTTCTAATTTTTATATTATATCAAATGAATAACTAGGCATCGTGTGGCTCTAACATTGAAGTGAAAGTAATGCAATACATATATTTAATATAACAAAAAATAGTTAATCAAGATGAGTTACAAGTTAAAGAGGATTATAGTAATAAAGAGCCGTGTAGTGGGGAGAGAAGGGTGCTTATCTACTACTCCTTAACTTGAACGCCCCTGCCATCTCCATTTCAACTATTATAAACTGTATCACTTTACTACACAAAAAAATCTCCTTGAATCAAGTTTAAATTTTACATGACTGTTTCAATTGTACTTTAGACGATATGTATGGAGTGTTATTAAAATTGTTACGTTAGAATGTAAGATATCGTTTTTTATTTTTAGATAGAAAGACGTGTTATCATCAAAGTTATATTATTTTATTTCGGTAATTGATTACAGTAATTAATACAAGTAGATGGAAGATAATTTTTATTCTTATCTCAAATACCAGCTCCGCCGGCTTGATTACAAACGACTGAATTCAAAGGTGGTAGTCAAATGCCTTCTACATATTGTTAATATGTCTTTATATTTTTTATTCCTAGTATTGATAAAAATTCGGCATAACTCTAAATAATTTTATTTATGGATAATTAGGTATCTTAAAAATAGTACATTTCTATTTTTCTGTTAGTGTTTGCAAAGTTTTTTTTATAAACTTACAACTGTAAGCAATTATTGTAGTCCCGAGTTCAGTTGTAGTTAAAAAAAATATTTTCTTTAATAAAAATTTATAGCTATACATATTTTAAATTGCATGTACAATGCGCATAATTATTTAATTTATTTTAACTAGGTGCGTATTATACACAAATTTTTAGTTTTTTTTTTTTTTTTCTAAACTTTGACGGAAAAGTTAGTAGCGTCAAATTTTAGGTCAAAATTTAGCCAGCGTATTATACCTGGTGCGTATTACACTCGAGATTTTACATGCATAAATGAAGTTGTAATTTACCAGCAGGATGTGAGTTTTCATGTAGGGAAGACGTAGACGGCTGTTGATCAAGATTAGTATCGAAGTAAGAGTCGTGGGATACAGAGCGGGAGTGAGTAGAGGGCGCCCGATCAACTGGGTGAGACACTTTAGATTTAGAACTGCTGCCACCCATCCGACCAGTTGACTGCAGGAACTCTGCTGATTTAACCACACTCTTCTAAACACCACGCCCAACAACAAAAACAACATTAATATACATCTCACACAACAACACTCAACATATCATTTATTAATAGAAGGGGGGGGGGGGGGGGGGTCATTCTGAACAAACCAAAAAATCTCTAAATTCAATACACAAAAGACATTGGGTTAGAGGTAAACTACCATTAAAGCCAGGTTTACATGGGTAGAGTAGAGTAGTGAGTAGAGTGTACTTCACTTCCTACCCTACCAATTTTGATTTCGGAGCGTTTACACATAAGCTAGTAGTAAGTATAGTAAAAAAAAACAGAAATGATTACATTTATAGAGTAGTTTAGTTTGTCCCTTAAATTAATCTTCAATTTTTTTTTATATGTGGGTCGTTGAAGAGTAAAGAATTAATTCAGACGCAGAACATCATGCTTTAGAAATATGGCTATATTTCGCCCCTCTACGGGGCATATTCATGCCTTAAAAACATTGAAAACCTAGTTATTTACCGAGTATACAGTAGAGTCTCGCTAATCCGGGTTTGATGGGACCGGACCCAGTCCGGATTACCGAAAGTCCGGATTAAAGGGAATAAGTTTTAAAATGTATGTAAAAAAAGCTTTAGTAGCGTAAAACTATGAAAAATCGAGGTTTATATCGTAAAAATTACTTCAATTAGTCTCCAAAACATGCTTGTACATCGTAGGTCCATACTATTTAAGTTAAGAGCTGTTCTGTCACCAGTCCTAATATCAAATGAATTAAAATAAAATGACAATCTATTACGCAGGTGGCAGGTATAGAATGGACTTCCTGAGAAACAGGCTGAGTTCCGATATGAAATTCGAGGAGCGATAATCACTTCAAAAAAAGTTGAGACATTAGACATTGGCGTCTTGGCGAGATTTCATGGAACTGCGTTGAGCCGCCGCTATGTGTTTCTTAAAACCCTCTCCCCATCTGTCACTTATAAGGAAATACAATTTCCTGGAATACACTACCTTTATATCTTCCGTCTTACATTTCTATGGAACCGAAACAGATTTATCGATGTTCTTACTTATTCCTAATTATTCTAAATCTGTTTATTTTTAACAAAAATACCGGGTATTCCTCGTGTTAGAACGTTGGAATATACACCTGTATACTAGGAACAATGTTATAAATTGTAATAGACAATAAAAGCAGAAACTCCAATTATCTTAACAATTAATAAATCTGAACAGGGCCTGGTTCCAATTAGTACATAGTTTTTGGTCCGTCCGGATTATACGGATGTCCGGATTATTGGGGTCCGGATAAGCGAGACTCTACTGTAACATGTAATAAGTTAATAACATTAACTTATCACAATAATTAGAAACAAGAACACTTCTACCTATCTTAAGAAATTAATGTGCGTTATATAATAAAAAGTTATAAATAAGTTTATAAATAAGTTTATTATATAAATTATTTTATTTTAAGTATCTTTGGTTTAATTATATACTATAAGTTTAATTATTTTTAATTGATTTTAATATAACTAGGGGTTTTCAATGTTTTTAGGCATGAATATGCCCCGGAGAGGGGTGAAATATAGCCATATTTCTAAAGCATGATGCTCTGCGTCTGAATTTATTCTTTACTCTTCATCGACCCACACATAAAAAAATTTGAAGAAATGATAACACAACAATGAATAAACTGAAACTAAACTCTACTTGCTACTGAAAACTTTTATACGGGTAGAGTGGCGAAGCTAGTAGAGGGAGCTGTGATGGGGGAAGTAGAGTAGAGTCCACTTTACTGCATGCGGTTTAGTACTCTACTCTACCAGCTACTGGCCACTCTACTCTACGGAGCGTTGTTTTGGGTTTCTACAAGTAGAGTTACTCTACTCTCCTGTTAACTCTACCCGTGTAAACCCAGCTTTAGTCCTAGTTTTTAAAATTGACATTTTGGGATACCTACTGCGCATAACGCTGGCATATAATTATGGTTATGTATTTCAACTCATTTGTTTGTAAATAAAGAGGTACTTCTTTAGATTGTTACTCCCCTAGATATATTTTTTTTAGAATATAATTGCTCTTGAATAAATAACTATTAAGACAAAGTGATGTTTAGTCCAATGTTCTAAGGGACCAAGGAATATCACACTTCCTGTTTTTATAAGGGGAGTAACAGTCTACAGAAGAGCATTCTGTACACCTTCTTTAGATTGCTACTCCCCTTTGTTTTTTTTTATAAAAGGAGTAACAATCTAAAGAAGTGCCAATAAAAAGATAATCAATGTTAAAAATATTGAACATTTTAAAGAAAATAATGATTCTTAGAGTGAAGAGAATATCTCTCCTGTAAATTTGTTAAATGTGATTTACAATAATTTAGCTCTGAGGTAGAGATTTAGGCCGCTCCCTGACTTGTACGATATCGGTGTGGTATCAGTAAGCTAGTATGCGGATGCAGTAAGATTCTTTACCAAACGCCTATATCTTACCGACTCTTGGTATACCGATTCCTTACCGAGCGGTAAAGAATCTGTACCAAATCGGTAAGATATAGGCAATCGGTAAAGAATCATACCACATCGGCATACTAGCTTACCGATACTGCACTGATACCATACCGACAAGTCAGAGAGCGGCCTTATACTTCTTTATTAGTTTACTTGTTGTCTTGTTTATAACTTTATTTGTTAACTTGTTTACCAGCTACCTTATTGACTTATTTATTACTCTACTAGTAAGCTTGTTCACTTGTTAATTTGTTTTAATGTTTTCTAGTTAGCTTGTTATCTCATTTACTTGTTTTCTTGGTATAAGTTTATTTGTTAGCTTGTTTGCCGTTTACCTTATTGGCCTTGATTATCATTTTATTAGTTTGCCTTTACTTTGTTGTACTTGTTATCTTGTATATTAGCTTACTCTTAACTTATTATCTTGTTTATTTGTTTACTTGTTAGCTTGTTCACTTGTTAGTTTGATTTAATGTTATCCTGCTTACTTGTTAATTAGTTGACCCGTTTTCTTGTTAGATGTTTACTTGCTGCTTAGTTAGTTTATTTTCTTATTTATTAGTTAGTCTGTTTACTTGTTATCTAGTATATTAGCTTACGCTTAACATATTATCTTGTTTATTAGTTTACTTGTTAGTTTGTTTTAGTGTTATCCTTTTTACTTGTTAATTAGTTGACTCGTTTTCTTGTTGCTTTGTTAGCTTGTTTTTTTATTTATTAGTTTATATGTTAGCAAGTTTGCATGTTTACTTGTAAGTTTCTATTCTTGTTTCATAACATAATTAGAGGTGTATACACATAATATCCAAAATACATAACTTAACAGTTTATAAATATAATTTACTCACATTTTAAAATTTACACATAAAACAAAATATGATATCACAAAATATTTCTATGTGATATTTATCACAAAATATACACAAACAAAATATTTCTATGAAATTACCACATCAAAATCAAGTAAAGTACGTAACAATAATCAAGTATAAAGTACGTTGAAATAATAACATTACAATATTACAAACACAAAAAACATCTTGATTATTTTTCAATTACTGTGATAAAATAAACAAACATGCAATAACACGTACAAATCCAAAAACATATTGTACAAAAAAAATCAAAAGTGTTTTCAGTAATTTTAGTGAAAGTTAAAGATAATTTTAATGTGTCCTCAAGAAATAATAGTTTCCAAGTGGTAGTACAATAACTAAAGAAATTAACGCTACTGATTTAAAATACAAAATTATAATTTAATAAAATAATTTTTAATTAATAAAGTTCCCCTGTAATTAGATTATAAATGCATGATAATCCCTTCCACATGAATTTATGGATCTGTAATGAAATCTACTTCCCATAATAATAATTTGTGGCCCATGGAGGACATCACAACTACATATACAGTAGAACCTCGCTTGCACGACCCTCAATAACACGACAACCTCAATTACAAGTGCAATTTTCAAATCCCCTTGAGATTGCCATAACACATAATGTTAAATTAACCTCTATAACACGACTATTATTATCCAACAACCTCTGTAACATGGATTTTTTTCCAATTCACAATGTAACTCAGGACCTCTATAACAGGTCGTTTTGAGAAGTCAACCTCCATAACGCGACTCTATACAGGAATGGGTCGATCTTGAACAAGTCTAGACTTGAAAACCCCGTCCATTAACCTCGATAACACAACTGAGAGCCAAAATAACCTTGATAACACGACCCTCAACAAAAAGAGCACCTTGATAACAAGACTGTTTCCCTAATCCCCTTGAGACACTTCTTATCGAGGTTCTACTGTAACTGTAATAGATAACATAAACAACTATATTATGTAATAGATGATAGTTTTCATTATCTGTTGTTTATTGCTTGTATCGCTCCATTATTTGTAAGGTATTACGGAGTAACGGTATCACTCCCATAATAGTGTGAGCAGCAGAGCATCTTAATAAGCAACAGGGCGAGATTGAATCAAAGCGGTACTAGCCAACAACTACATCAGCTGAGAGGTGATGAAGTAGAAACATTTTTGTGTTATATTCTCTACTAGCTCTCACCCTGCGCGGGGCTCATGCTAGGAATCAGTGGCTAGGTTTCCTATTATCATGTAGGCCAAGCGGTAAAATGAAATGCCTCAATAGTTTCGTTTCCAAAAATAAAGTATTTGAAAATTATTAAAAATATAAAAAAATAAAATAATAATAATAACAGGCTAAAAATATTCAAGTGGAAGTGATTTTCCTTTAATTAATTAATGTATATCATTTAAATTATATTTTATTAAAAAAAAAAAAAAACTATTAAAACAATGTACTAATTTAAATTAACGTAAGAATTAAATCATAAACAGAAAAACAGGATCAATTTAAATTTAAAATTAAAAAGGATCAGGAACAAAAATTATAAACAGGACAAGGCAATATTTACAAAAAAAAGAGATCAATCTTCAAATAAATATAGAGAATATTTATTGAAAAACCTTCTCTTCATATTAGGATTTCCCAAAATGTTAACTAAAATGTGTAATATTTTATTTACAAACAAGGGCAATTTAAAAAAAGATAATTCTTTAGATTGTTACTCCCCAATTTTTTTTTTTTTTAGAATATAAATAGTTATGATTATTTATACATTCCTTTGTCAAAATAACTATTAAGACAAAGGGATATTCAGTCCAATTTACTTTGGGACAAAGGAATATCACACTTCTGATTTTATAAGGGGAGTAACAATCTAAAGAAGAATATTCTGTACGTACACCTTATTTAGATTGTTACTCCCCTTATGTTTTATTATAAGCGGAGTAACAGTCTGAAGAAGAGCCAAAATAGTCATACATCTAGGTAGGAAAATGGGTCATCACTTTCATTCCATTTTTTATTTAAATTTTTGCCCTATTTTTATTCATTATGACAACAAACAAGAAGAATACATATGGTTTCAAGCCACTGGAATTCATTTTGTCAAGGGGCCACAAGTGGTTCTTCATAGACATATTAATACCATTAATCTAAACGTTATAGGGATCAATGAAAGCATTAGTTTTAAGCACCGAGTCAGTAAATAAACAAAATAAGTGCACTGGTAATTCCTTCATAATATATATTTTCAGACAAGTGTCAAATCTGAGATTTTTTTTTTATACATCATTACAGGATTATTTAATACAAGATGTTAATTCTTTTGAAAATTGTACAGGATGACCCAAAAAGTCCATCCAATTAAAAAATATTGTAAAATGAGAGAAATAAAGTGTATTATGTTAGCAAATTCATCAAACTTTTGAAATAATTTTTTATGTTAATTTTGGATCCTTTTAAGGATCCAAAAAGTGTTCCATTGGCATGGAAAACAAGTCAAACAGAAGAAAAATGCTTGAAGCTTTAAACATAGCGATTAGATCGGAATCGACTGTGAATATTAAAACAGATTCTAGATCTTTAAATAAATTTTATAGTGGTATTTATACCAATACAATTCATAATTCCCGCCGTGGGACATTTTAATCACTGTTGATGAACCTTTATTTTATTTTATTTTTACAATGCTGCTGTTATAAATTGTGGTTGTCTTGTTATTTATTTATTTTACTGCTAATTACTAATTACTTAATGATATTAATTAAACTTTAATAATTTTAATTCATGTAATAATAGTTGGTTTTTTTATTCTAAAGTGAGATCTGCAATTTGTGATATGATAATGTATTGATAATAGCTTAAATGTGAAACTGAGTTACCAGATTGTGTTGTAATAGCCTGTTGTTTTTTGTTAATTTTATACCATTTTGTTACTAGTCTTTGTTAAAATTAATTTTTAGTTTGTTTTGTTATATTAGTGCAATTTCGTATGGTTCTGGTTAAAGATGGCTAGAGAGGAGATGTGCGACTTGTTATTAATTATTGTTTTGATTACCCTAAATTAATATTATATTAAATATATAATATTAATTTAGACGATATATTAAATCAATTACGATTTTATTACCCTAAAAGGATCCAAAATTAACATAATAGATTAAAAAAGGGTACAACTTAAAGCAAATTTTGAAATAATGTTATAAATGTTTAATGTGACCCCCTACCCCTTGAGCAGCACACAATTGTTGAAGCATGTCAACCATAATCAAGCTTTGCAATGATAAAGTAGATGCTACAAAACCCCTTCTCCTTAAAAATTCAATAAAAATTAAATTAATTTAAATAAATAAATGTCAAATGAAATAAAAGTATATACATTACTTAAGGTAATCTAAATGCCTTAATATTAACAGATTCCTTGATACTGTTGTAGATAATCAAGGCTTAAAAATACAAGTGTTTTTTTCATTTATTTAATGTGCATTATAGATTTCAAATATAATACATTATACTTCAAGCACTAAACTAAATACTCATAAATAATAATGTAACTACAGAAAACCTATTTAACAATACTTCTAACTACAGAAAGCAATGTAATAATATAATGCATTATGTAAATAACATATCCTGCGGAAAAATCCCCGTACCTGTATTTTACGAAAAGCAGTGAATTTCTAATTTAAGTGAAAATGAGAAAACAAAGCAAAAAAACAAAACAATAACCATTAGTAACTAGAATAGCAGTCAGCCTAATAATATATAACAATTAAAAAATCAACAATTTATCTTTTTTTAAGAGTTTTAGTATTTTTATATTGAGTGCAGATTAAGAATGATCAGTTTAGTGGAATTTTTAAATGACAGTGATGAATGTTTTTTTTTTTGTTTTTTTCAAAATTTGATTTTTGTGTACATCTTTAGTAAAAGGTAAAATTAGCTTATTAAAAATAACAATAGAATAATAGGTCGATATTTAGATTAGAGGTCAGTTCTAATAAATCCAGACCTTCCGCAGGAATGATCGTCATGGATTTTCGGTACTTCTTTAGATTGATTTTTTTTTGTTTTTTTTTTTTTAAATATAAATGACTAACTAAATAACTATTTTTAAGTTTTTGGTAGTATTCATACTACGGAAAGATTTAAATTTAAATCAAGTTATAATTATTATTAACACTGGGAGACAGACAGAGAAAAATAGACTTCAGCGCTGGGACTTGAACCACGGGCCTCTACATTTCCAGTGTAGCGCTCTACCAACTGAGCTACGCAGGAGAATGATTTTCTGTGCTGTAACTGATAACTAGTCCCGAATGTAGAGGCCCGTGGTTCAAGTCATGGTGCTGGAGTCTATTTTTATCTGGCTGTCTCCCATTGTTAATAATAAGTATAATTTGATTTAAATTAAAAAATAAATAACTATTAAGACAAAGGTATTTTTAGTCCAATTTACTTTGGGACAAAGGAATATTACACTTCTGTTTTTATAAGGGTAGTAACAGTCTAAATAAGAACATACTGTACATCTTCTTTAGATTGTTACTCCCCTCTATTTTTTTATATAAGAAGAGTAACAGTCTAAAGAAGAACATACCGGACATCTTCTGTAGATTGTTATTCCCTTCTATTTTTTATACAAGGGGAGTAACAATCTAAAGAAGTGCCGGATTTTTCAGTCAGAGATTTTCTGAATCACATTTATTGGAATTCACAAAATTGCCGACGGAGTCCCTTAAAAAGATCTCGATTTATTAGAATCTGATTGTGGAAACCTACAGCATCAAATTAGTGTTAGATTCATTGCATTAGAATGAGCTATTGAAGAACTCATACTTATATAGCCAATTAAACTCAAACCAACACAAAGTATCTGTTTTACCGTCAAAAACCAAAAAGAAAATATTTCAAAAAAGCCTTGTCCATACTGCTAAAACGAACAGAGGAAACGAGCAGAGCATTGGTCTCTGTGCATGCCCAGTCTAAAGTGCGCCTGGCGCCTGCGCATCTTAGACTGAGCATGCACAGAGGTCTAAAGTGCACCTGCGCATCTCAGACAGGGCATGTGCAGAGACCGATGATCGGATCGTTTCTTCTGTTCGATTGAGCAATCTGGACAAGGTTTTAAAGTTTGTCTATAAACATCTAAGTTATAAAGCTTTGTTTCAGGTTGAAATAGATTTATATTAAATTATTACCTATTGTGTTATTAATATGACAATAAACAGATACATTTCTTATTAGTTTTCTTTTACTAATAATACAAAAAGTTTCTTTGCAAAAATCTAAAAGCGCTTCATGATACAGGATTATTTCATCAAAATAATGACCCTTTTCATCCCTAACTATTGACATATCTCATTTAATGCACTGCATTGATGCAAGCTTGATATCCTTATAGAAAAAAAATCATATATAGAATGAAAAGCAAATAGTCCAGGAGGTAGCGTGCAAAAAAAGTGTCTGACTAACATCAAGCTAGAATTTTGTGTACAAGTGAATCTTTTACTGCCTTTTAAGAATATGTGGTCGGCTAAGTTCGTCTGCGGGACATAGCTTCGCAATAGGCGTTTGAAAAAAACAAACCAGTGGAGAGCGGCCATGTCTCACCAATTATGGTGGACAATGTGATTTTCATGATCCTGAGTACAGAATTAGTTAGTAGACCGAAAATCAAGTTGATGTTAGTTTGTCCCTTGACAGGTGACCACATTGATTTTTAGTAATATTTGAATAACTAACCTATCAAGTGACAAACTAACATCAACTTGATTTTTGGTCTACTAACTAATTCTGTACTCAGGATCATGAAAATCACATTGTCCACCCTAATTGGTGAGACATGGCCGCTCTCCACCGGTTTGTTTTTATCAAACGCCTATTGCCAAGCTATGTCCAGCAGACGAACTTAGCCGACCACATATTCTTAAAAGGCACTAAAAGATTGACTTGTATACAAAATTTTAGCTTGATGTTAGTCGGACACTTTTTTGCACGCTATCACTAAAAATAACTTGGAATGATAAATGCGCATGATATAATAATTTCCAGCAGAGATGCCTCAGCGAAGTGATAAAGTGTAGCAAAAATGACAGCTGGGCTAAAGCATTTTTTAAAAAATGAAATGGTATTTGTTAGAAAAAAAATGATGACCAATAAAGTTATATTGCTCTGTTTTAAAGGAATTTTCTTTATATTCGTGTTAAGTTGGATAAAATTGTATGAGGGGTCTGTAATTAAAGCAACATCAAATGAGGACAAAGACCTTATAAATATAGCTTGTTTTTAAAATTTTCAAAAAATTTTAATCATTTGTTGCCCCTTATTTAATGTATTAGTATATGGTGTGGGTCGTGAAGAGTAATAATTTTTATATATAAAACAACTAAATTGTTATTTTTATTCGGCTATATTTCGACCACCTCCTGTTATCTTCATGCCTAAAACATCGTTAATTTAAAAGTAAATTTTACATTTTTGCATTACAATAAAATTATGATATATATATATATTGCTTTATTAATTACATAACTCTTCTTATTTACATATATAAAAACTTGGCAATTACCTTGTAAGTCGGTCAATTAAGGTAAGCAATATATATATCATAATTTTATTGTAATGCAAAAATGTATAATTTACTTTTATATTAACGATGTTTTAGGCATGAAGATGACCAGGAGGTGGTTGAAATATAGCCGAATAAAAATAACAATTTAGTTGTTTTATATATAAAAAATTATTACCCTTCACGACCCACACCATAGAAGACTATAAATATAGCTTTTTTAACACGATAATATTTATGCCATCAAGAATCCTATTTATGACTGTTAAGGTAAAGATACACATGCCTGTAGCTTGAACAAAAACATGCCAGCTACTTGCACGTGTTTATGTTAATGGCACGCCTGTAGCTGGCAAGCAAGCAGATAAAAACTTAATAAAAATCCTTAGCCTGTCAGTTACTGGCAAATACCCTCTTGTGGCATGCAAGCTACTTGCCCAATTTGCTGGCATGTGTATTTTCGCCTTTAGTTGCTGTTAGGAGTTAATGCATTGTTTATCATTTATATTTTAGTTGCTATTGGGCCACTTTTCATGACATTTTAGTTGTATATTTTACCACAGATAAAAAACTCCGTGGATATCGAGGGATTTATAAATACAAAAAAAAGTTAATAAGAACTTAACTTTTAAGTCCTTGCTTCCTACTACTGTACTTATCAGTTAGTCTAATTAATTGTTTCTTCACTTTTATGCTTCAAGTAAAAGTAACAATTTGCAACATCTCTCAAGATGTTGGAGGTAGTCTAGTGGATTTGTCCTTGTCATATCCAGAAGATTATTTAGATACAAAAGGCCGACAAACTAACTGTTTTTAAAATGTAATTATAAAATCACATCAGCAACAAACTATTTTCCCTGTAAAGGCTGAAACCTTAAAGAAGAATGTTTAATGGTTCAGTTCCACTTCTGAAGAGATTTTTTATAATCTTCAGAGATATTTGGAAATAAAACCTTTGAGTTGAAGAGATGCAGATTTATTTATAATTGTTTCTAAGGGAACCTTGAGCATTAGAGCAACTAAAGCAACTTAGAATAATAAAATAAAAAATTGAGGACAATGAAGATTAGACAAAAGTGAAAAATCAAAGATTTGTTTTTACCGTCAGAAATAGTACATTACGCGTCGAGAGCGGAAAGTAGCATTTTGCATGCGAGTGTGGAGTTTGCACCCGAGCAACAGCGAGGGTAGTAAAACCACACGAGCAATGCAAAATGCCGTTTTCGCACAAGTTGCGTACCGTACTTTATCTACGATTGTTAGATTTAAATAATAAATACAGAAACAAATAAACTTGCTGTATGTAAGTTCGTATCTCTCTCTTGATAAAGATGGCATTACTTCATTAGTTGTATTTTTTGCCGAATTAATTATTTCTGGAGGATTATTATTCTCCACATTTTCGTCAAAGTCACTTGATTCACTCATTGTTTTTCACTAAAAACTCGATATAAACAGTTACTTTAATAAAAGAACACCAAATTAGTTTTGTTAAATGTAAACAAACTCACTAATCGTGCGTAAAGCTGAAGAATTCCTCTTCTTTACCACACTAGTGCGGTAAAGAAGAGGAATTATTCAGAACTATGAGACGCGCATGCGCAATGAATACAAGTACGTAAATAATCACTTTCTACGCATCTAAACAGAGATACAATGATTATATTTCGTATCAATCGTAGATAAATTATATTTCGTTCTTCATAAGAATGGCGGTGGTAACAAGAATTAGTGGTATATATAGGTTCATAGAGTAGGTATTGAGTACTTTCAAGGGTTGGCAATATAAACTAGTGCGGATTCAAGAACGGCAAAACCATTCTTAATTTATAAATTAAATTAATTTTTCCAAAGTGTCGGTAAATCCGCAATTCTGATTTTTAATTTCTACTAATTCTCTCAATCCTCAATTTTTGTTCAATTCAAAGTCAAGAACCTAGATAGTTAGAGAAGTAATATTTCCTAGATATTCCTTCCTATATTTTTACATTAATTTATTTATACACTGTTCGTACCCGCTCTGGCAACCTAAAGAAACAGTATTTTGTAAATTTTGCAGGAGAGCCAAAAAAAAGTTTAACTTATTGAAAATATTTTGTTTACAATTTAATGGCTGTTTAAATCTGTAAATAAACTCATCTACCACCATGTTTACGGATAGTTTTAATGTTTGTTTTAATTATTCTTAATTTTAAAGAAGGAATTTAGGCTCGCCTGAAAAATTGACAATACGCAGTTTTCAAAGTTTGCTAGAGCTAGGATGACAAGAAATAGTGAATAAATAACTATAACACACAAGCAAATCAACAATTTTAGTTTTAAAATAGTGTTTAATTTATTTTTTTCTCTCTATCCTACGATAAATTGTAGGTTAATAGTATTAACCTATCTGATGCAGCTGCATTTCTAGTTAAATCTATATATATTTATTTTTGATAAGAAAAAAACACTAAAAATAAATGCTCTAAAAATCTAGATAAGACATAAAATAAACTCTAAGAAAGATCATCTATAGAAAAATCCCTATAAAATTCACTAATTTTCTGATAAATAATTAAGAAGTCTATAATATAAGAATCTAAAAAGAGTAGAGTAACATTATGATAAAAAACATTCTTAAATGGAATTAAAAAGTAAAAATATTACAGTTTATCAATGAAAAACCCTTTTTGTATTAAAGAGTAGCCCTACGTTTTTGAACATTTTTCTGGAGGAAGGCCCCCAGATCCCCTTTCTTCTGTAAAAATGCCCTGGTTTTTCCTGTATAAACATCAGTGGCACATGAACAAGTCAAGACATATTAAGTGGTACGCCACCAAAAACGTTTGGGAACCCCTGACCTAGATTAAAGGTAATATATTTAAGTAACATAAAACAGCAGCTTTCATGTTTTATGTTATGCAGCTTTTAAGTAACATAAAACAGCAGCTTTCATGTTATATGTTATGCAGCTTTTAAGTAACATAAAACAGCAGCTTTCATGTTTTATGTTATGCAGCTTTTAAGTAACATAAAACAGCAGCTTTCATGTTTTATGTTATGCAGCTTTTAAGTAACATAAAACAGCAGCTTTCATGTTTTATGTTATGCAGCTTTTAAGTAACATAAAACAGCAGCTTTCATGTTTTATGTTATGCAGCTTTTAAGAAACATAAAACAGCAGCTTTCATGTTTTATGTTATGCAGCTTTTAAGTAACATAAAACAGCAGCTTTCATGTTTTATGTTATGCAGCTTTTAAGTAACATAAAACAGCAGCTTTCATGTTTTATGTTATGCAGCTTTTAAGTAACATAAAACAGCAGCTTTCATGTTTTATGTTATGCAGCTTTTAAGTAACATAAAACAGCAGCTTTTATGTTACAGTCTTAGAGAGTAGACTTTATGTTAACTTTTCACACATCTCCTACAGTTTGCGTGTTATGAGTTGAGAATTTTGACAGCGTGGGAAAATCCAAAATATTAGGGTGGGGAGCCAATGAGAGGTAAGGATATTGAATTCGAGAAGGTCCTGCCAACTAGGCAACAAAAATGTCACTGGCCCCAGCCTTCGCACAGGCCTAGTGGCTTTATTTTTTTTCCTTTTTTAAGTTGGCCAATCTGAGTGTCAAAAGTCACAACTCAAAACGCTCAGACTGTAGACTAACCTTGATTAAAGGTAAAGTTTTTACTTTATTAACCATTTCATTGCTAAGGTTTTGTTAAGGATGTGAGCTAATTTTTACAAATATTAAAAATAAAAAATAAATAAGCAATGATGCCTTAAATTTATCTTTCAATTGTTTTCTTTTTTCCAGTACATCCAGATTTCTCATAATAACTGTAATATCTCTACTTCCCTTTTACAATCGTATCCTCTATTTGCAGATAAGAAAAAAAGTGACATATAAACTTATATATATAAATTTTTATTTTTGAAAAAAAAAAAAAAAATCAAGATTTGAAAATAACTTACATGTTTGGGATAAGTCTTGGTGTTTGACGTGCTTTTAAGTGGTGTGAAGAAAGTTCTCCAGTTAAGTGGCTGGCGTTTGCGTGGAAGTTCCAATATTGTGTGGTACTTTGGCGTATCTTTACTATCCTTACTCGTACCACTCTCGTCAACTGTTATTAACCACATTAATTAAAAACCTTTAAATAGCATAAATAATGAATATTTTTTGTATTAATAATAAAAGAAATAAATAAAAAGACTTCCGGTAACAGCCCCCCGGACAGTCACGCTGAATAAACCCGTCTCACTCGCTCTGATTTCACGTCCCTGTTCATTGCAAAAGCAATATTCAAAGCTAAAAACTCTTGAAATAAAAATGTAGATGACACCATAAGTCTAACAATGTTTTCTACAGATAGACATATCTTTAATTTTCCAAGTTGATCATGAGTAATAGATATTAGATTACAGAGGCTCTCCTATTAATTTTATTTTAAAATTAATAAAAAAAAAGCAAAAAGTTCAATACAATTATGAATTCTAGAGTAGTTGGGTCTAAAAGAAATTAAAGCTTTCCAATATATATTTTAAACTCTTCAAGAGTAATTCTCAAGCTGATTGACTAGATTAAATCATTTGTAAAAAATTAACTTAAACCTGATTTACAATTATTTTTATCATGTTTCACCTGTTTTTTTTTTTGTTTTTTTGATATTTTTGCTTAATATTTTTATCCAAACATTTTGAATTCTGTCTCTACATAATCTGGTATATTTTAAAATTATTTATATTCAAATTTTTAAGTTTTAGGTAGTATTCATACTATGAAAAGATTAAATTTTAATTTAAATCAAAATATAATTATCATTAACTACGGGAGACATACAGAGAAAATAAACAGAGAAAATAGACCCCAACACCAGGACTTGAACCACGGGCCTCCTATATATCTGTTACAGGCCCTCTTACCAACTGAGTTATACTGGAGAATGATTTTCTCTGTCGTTACTGATACTAAGTCCGGAATACAAGCTTTCAATCTTTTTCTACAAGACTAGCAAGCCAATATTCACGGCAATAGAACTAGACCGAGAATTACCCATTATAAATATAAAGTACTCAATTAGTACCTGTACCTAGTACAATCAATTAGAAATTCAAATTTTTAAGTTTTAGGTAGTATTCATATTACGGAAAGATTAAATTTTACTTGTACAATGTGATTTTCATGATCCTGAGTACAAAATTAGTAAGTAGACCAGATTTCAAGTTAATGTTAGTTTGTCACTGATAGGTGACCACTTTGATTTGGAGTAACCTATCAAATGACAAACTAATTGTAAAGGTCTACTTCCTAATTGTATACTCAGGATCATGAAAATCACATTATCCACCAAGATGGGCGTGACATGGTCGCTTTTCATCGGTTTTTTTTTTTTTTTTTTTTTTTTTCTTCAAATGCCTATTGCCAAGCTATGTCCCACAGACTTAAAAGGCACTAAAATATTAGAACACTTTTGATTGATGTTAGTCGAAAACTTTTCACAATGCTATCTCCTAGTCCTAGACTATAAGACTGACAACAATTCCATAACATAATCATGTCAAATTACAGAAATATTAATCAAATTAGTTTGTTATTTAATATTAATTGTTTTAATACATGTCTCTAAAAGAGTTATTCAAAAAATATTATCCCTTAATTAAACCTTAATCCCTCCATTAAAAAAAAAACCTCTTACTGAAATATTATACATCCTAATTTATTAAATGTTATAGGATTTAGAACCAATTAAATTGCTTATAAACTGCATTCACCAAAATTTGGAAGGGAGTTAGAAAAAACAAAATGCATAACATGCAACAAATATTTATGAATAAAAATATATAACAGGTTAAAATTAGCTTAATCTTAAGCAATTAGATGTTTAATAAAAATTTAAATATCATGAATGTGTTACTTTCCCAAGCATAGTTTGAAATTAAATTAAAATTTCAAATTTAATGTTCAACACAATTTTGTGTATTAATCTATACAATTATCTCGAGTAGTAGTTCAATACTTGAATCATTAGTTTATTAGAAAATGTAAAAAAAAAAAAAAAAAAAATGGTAATATTTAGTATTACATATCATTAATCCCTTATAAACAAATTTCAACTATTCCTTATATAATCCCATAGACAATATTAAATCATTCCTCCTGTTCAGACTCTGTATCTAAAATACTTTAATTCTCAATCCTACAACAATAATACTTTATTTAGAAACAAAATGTACGATGTTTGTTTTCAAAAATAAAGTATTACTGTTGTAGGCTTGAGAATGGCAGGTAATGCCGAATCTTTGCCACGTAAAATCTGGCATGCTTTTTATCACCCTAAAAGAATCCACAAATTAATCGTAATCTCTTTCCTAATCTTCAAAGATATTAGAATGGTAATAATTTAATTTCCTAAGCATAGTTAGTAATAAACTTGATCATTTTTAATTAGGAATCGAGTTTCATTATGTATTTATAAAACTTATCATTTATATTATCAATGATTAGTTTTATCATTTTTTTTTTTTTTTCAAATAAAAAGGTCACAGTTTAAAAGATTACTTGTGACACTCAAGTCCCATAGCTGTAAAAAAGCAATTATATATTTTATTATTTTTTATATTAATTATGATGGAGAAGACCATTTTTACAAAAGACAAAGAAGATACAATTAAACGATAGATTTTGTAAAAGAATATTAAAGAAAAAAGTTTGAGTTAGAAAATTTGAAATAAATTCTAAAAAAAAAAAATGCCAAAGCCAAAAAAAGAAGATTTATTTAAAAATTAGTTCCATTTTGCTTTGCAGTTGTTTCTCCTAACCAAATTTTAGCAAACACAGCTCAATATTTATTTATTATTAAATATAAAAGTAATAATATTGCAGAGAAATATTAGCACACTTGAAAGGATAAAATTATATCAGCTAAATGCAGCATTTTAAGCCCTGATATGTATTTTGTTTATTAAAATATGCAGCAATTTTCTTTCTAACGGTAAAATTATTAAGATGATTCAAAGTACAAAATTATATAAAAGTTGTATCAACTAATAATTTTATACATAATAGCCACGAAGGAGTTTTAAAAGCTAAGTTTGGACCTGACAAATGGAATATTATACTGACAAATCCACCAGACTACACTTGATTTATTCTTCTATCGGTTCTACCTTATTTTAGGTTTTAGGCCACGTTTAGATCCCGTTGAACACGTTTTGGTGGTTCCATGCTTTGCTATGCAGCTGGTTGATCACTAGTGGATCTAAGCACACCCTTGTGGCATTCCACCACTCTTTTCCTTGTGTCTCAGGCAGAACACTCTTACAAGAGTTCTCCAGGTCGGCTGGCGTTTGTACCCACAAAAAACCCCAACAAAATTTTTTTTTAAACGATTAACTTTTAAAACGTATAATCTCATTTAGTATTATTTAAATTTGCCATAGAGGTAAATTCCTGAATCGGAAGATGTGTTGAATGGATTAAAAGTATACACTTAATCTGGAACATCTCCTATATATTTTACCAACAAATTTACTCCTGATAAAACTGATTTTATTTAAACGTATAATTCTAGCTTAAAATATGCTTTACCTAACATATGGAAACAATGATTGACTTCAGCCCAAATGTGTTTTTTATGTTTTTTTTTTTTTTTTTTTTAATAGTAACAGGTGAATACCTTTTTACCTCAGAGCAAGGAAGGGGTAGAGGGAACAATACTATAGAATGTGGGTCTCAAAAAGTGGTTCATTATGCTCCACCCCTATACTAAACCTCCCAAGCGGCAGTTTGGTGAAACAGTATCGATATCTCGATAAAAACTCGAAATTTATTTGATATCAGCTGATAAGAATAAGTGATATTTTCTTATGACATTTAATATTTTTATTTTTAATACAGTTTTCTTTATAAATATGTACTTTAATGTTTGTTATTAACCTTATTAATTATCTAAAGGCAGTAACGTTGTTAATAAACGTGTAACAGTTCCTAGATAACCAATAGCAATCTTCTTTGAGTGGGGTATCAAATAAATGCTACTGATAAGGATTTGTTGACAAGCGTCTGTGAATAGACCAATTAGACAAGGACCAGTGACCACGTGATCACTTTAGTTGGGATTGAGCTCGCTTGAGAGGTTTAGTATAGGGGGGGGGGGGGGGGGGGGTAGCATAATGAACCACTTTTCAAATCGCATTGCTCCCTCTAACCCTTCCTTGCTCTGAGCTTTGTACTAAGATGGACAAAAAAACCCAAATGACAAAACACAAAATTTGTGAATATTTTGTGTTTAACGAACCCTACAAAATTATTATTAATATGACAATATGTTAATTAGGATATAATATATGTTTAATTTAGTAAACTGGTCATTATTTATGATTTTTATTAATGATTTGTTTTAAGTAATTGCAATTAAGCAATTGTGATGATTACCTATAGTGAACGATACTTAATCGATATTAAATACTTTTTCGTTTCTATATTAAGTTAATATAAGCAATAATATTAGCTGCTTAAATGTAATTACCAATGGATTTTTAGTACAAAAAAAGCTTGCATTATATTACATCGGCTAGTGTTAATGTTCAAGCTGCGAATGGTTTTTTGCTTAGAGTGCACTACTTAAGCTTTTGGGCTTGTTTTTCTTTTTTAAGATTTGGCGTCAGACCTTTAAGACTCTTGAAATATACTATTCTCTTTCTCGATCTTCCTGCACGTATATATAAACAGAAGCAACATGTAGAAAAACATATAATTAGATATAGATGAAAAGAAAAACAAAAAAACAAACAAGACAAATTAATTTAAACACAAACAGGAAATGGTAAATAAAAAGCACACATATAAAATAAAAATACACAACATCAAAAGCAAAGACATTTTGTTTTTAAAGCTAATAATGTTATTAGACATGATCATAAGAATACAAATATTTGTTTTATCAGGCACAAAATGGTAAAATTTTATAGCGTAGGTTTCCGTAAGTTGGGTTTAATAAATCTAGACCTGAAATGAAAGGGAACTGCTGAAAATATTAGGGGAACAGGACCACCATTATTTTATTAATTTCTCTAGGAAAATTTTGGGAATTTTAAGAAAAATGTGCATTCTTTAGATAAAATTTTCTCTTTTGCCCACCTATTTCGTACTGTCCAATTTACTTCGTTTTTTTTTTTTTTTGGTTTTTTACTTTTACATATAAAGAGAAAGTATTGTGATGGCGCGAAAATTTGATTTTGATGGATTTACACATTTTGAGGTCCCCTGAGTCCAAAAAAGTGGTTTTTAAAAAATGTCTGTCCGTCGTCTGTCGTCTGTGCAGACGCCTGGAGCCTAAACTACTGGACCGATTTTGACGAAATTTGGCATACATGTTCAGAAAAATCATACCCGAGGCGAAATCGAGAAATGAATTTTAGCTCTAAATTTGGGGGCGCTACCCCCAAAAAACTCTGAAAAAACCGGGAAAAAAATTATTTCTCGAAAACGGTTCTGACGATTTTGATTAAAAAATTCTAAAATGTAGTCCATTGGAATACGAATCCAACGATATAAGCCGTTTTCCCGGGAAAAATCTAGTTCCTGAGGAAATAGCTTAAAACGCGGACGGAGAGAGCCCGGGTTCGATTCCCCGCCCAGGAGAAGTTATTTTTATGATACATTTTGATGAAATGTTCAATATTAATTAAATGTACATACGAAAACTAATAAATGGAAAACACTGGGCTATGTAATTATGAACTCGTATATGAGAAAGTTTGTCTGAGTTGTCTCGGACCGATTTTTTTTTTAACAGTTCCTATTCACAATATAATTACGATGATTCTGGTTGTAGCATCTTGATAAATTCAATAGTTTTTTTTACATACATGAAGTGTCACGTTTAAGGTAATGACAGAAGGTTATAGTAAGGTTAGGCCAAAAAGTACTAACCTTATAACCTAAACTATAATGCTAATTTTCCATTATTTTCCTTAATTAATTGTAATTAAAAAAAAAATGATTAAATTCCTTAAATTTAAAAAAATAAATTGAATTTAGTATCAAAATTGTTTTTGTAATGAAAAAAACAAAGTAAATCTTAGTAGAATTATTTGTTTTTAAACCAACATTCAATAGTCTGTTATTTTTTGCTATGTTCTTCTTAAAAACATAGAAATAAGAAAAAATTATTGTTACTGTCACTAATGCTCCAGATTTTAAGTTATTAGTGGTAAACATAACAAAATTGTCTTACATTTTATTTTGAGTTTATTAAAAATAAATTAAATTTCTCTTTATTGATAAACTTGATTTGGCGTACTTACTAAGAACTTATAACAGTGGGTTTATGTCAATGTATTTAAATTTTTATGAACTTAAATCATTATATCTCAAAGAATAAGAGTATTTACAAGAATTTCTTCAATGAGTTTTAAGAACTTACGTGATGTTGTGGGTGTCATATGCTCTCTTGCCTGAGCCTCTTCAAGAGATAAGAGTTTAGTAGGTGAACTAACTGCCAGAGATTTGGGCCTGCCAAGAGCTCCTAAATAACAAATAATTACTTGTTTTGACTGAGATGTTGTGGTACCACTCAGGGCTACAAACTGGTTATAAGGTCAAATTTACTGACTTAACAGACTAATTATGTGAAAATACTGATTAAATACCTACTAACATTACTGACATCAATCCTTATTTTTTTAAAAAAAAAAAAAAAAAAAAAAAAAGCAAATCAATTAATTATAATGAATTATTTTTAAAATTGGTCATCCTTCTTCCCACTGAGCAGCTAAAAAAAAAATTGAAATTTGATCTTTGATTAAGAAATGCGATAAATAGGCGCTGAGCAATCAAGTTACTAAGCTCAAGCAATTTAGCCTAAATTATTTAATGCCTCACATAACTTGGCAAATAAATCTTAAGCAGTTGCTGAGCCAATAAAAAATGTTTGCAAATGTCGTGTTAAAATCCTTTTAGTTGATTCCGACCAATACCTAACAGTTATTTGCAACTCTTTATAGGATGCAGCATTGGTAGTTTTGTCGTAACAAAATGTAAAATAACAATTATCCACTTCACTTAACATCAAGGTCCTAAAGTACATTTTCCCCATTTTTCATAACAGCCTTCGTACACTTCACATGAAGTAAAGAAAAACTTAAAAAATCAATAATCAATGCTAACAATTTTGAAAAACAAATTTAAATTAAATTAAATTAAAAGAAGAGTGGTGCTGTTAGCCATGAAAGCAATGAAAACTGTACACAAGCTATGTGCCACATTCATACCCAGGCAGCACCAAAACTGGACCCCTGTTTCCCAGGGTTTTCCGCAAGGCGTAAAAAACTGACTTTACTGACCAATATCATGAAATACTGTCCAATATCATGAAATACTGACCTAATACAGACTTTCCTCAAAATACAGACTACTACTGACTTTACTGACTAGTTTGCAGCCCTTTACCACTTCATAACTATGACTAGAGAGGTTAGTATAAAGTAACACAACAATATTGTCACCACAATTTTTTTTATTAAAACTCACAAACGCGTTTCGACATAATATATATGCGTGTTAACTTAGTAAGAGTGAATTCTGTAGTAAGCTAACTATTTTTATGACAAACTACTAACAGTACAAGGTGGGGGTAGACTAGGGCTTTGTGGTGTGGGTAGAAGGATCAAGGTAAGGGATATGGAGTTGAGATCCAAGGCAGAACCCAGTAAAGGTGAGGTTCAGATAAACTTCTTTTTTTTTAACTGCTAATAGCTAAACAATAATTCCTTATATTACTATACTAAAATACCTTAAAACTACCAGACATTACTTTAAACAAATATTTTTTATTGGTTTTGGCAGAGTTGTTAAGATTAGATTTTCCATTAAAAGATGCTATATTTGTGTCTTGGATAGCTCTTTGAATTTTACTATGTTTTTATTAGCTTGCTTTTTTGTTTGTTTGTCTGTGTCCAGTTCAAATCTTGCAATCTAATTCTAACTAACTTCTCGAGTAGCTAGACATTTAAAACTTTTAGAATAGCTCAGAACACGATGACAATGCATTATTTTAATACTTTTAGCCATCTTTCAGCAGAATTTAATTGGTTTTCAGCAAATTTTGCTGTATGGAAAGTTAGTTCAGAAAAAATCCGCAAGTTATTCTATTTGTTTTGACATGTCCCATATTTACGATCTTCATTTTTAAGGGGTTCAAATTTATGATTTTTTATTTTAGTACCTGGTATGGCTGATAAAATTGTTAAAATGTTCAAGAATGATTAGATCAGGCCTTTTTGTTATGCAAAAACTAATTGTATTTTTAAGAGATAAACAATGAATGACAGTGAAACAGGAGAAGTAAACAAAGAAATAAATTAATTGACGTGTGACAACCAGGTTTGTTTACACTTGTGTCCTACGTATATTGGTTTAATTTTTCTGTATGTGTTCTTCTTTACTTGTACTCATTTTTCTTCTCTTGCCGTCCCCTACACGGGAGCATATCGTTGGCGAGATCCGTTTTACTAAGATTTGTCCTTTTATAGGTTTAAGATCAGCTCTCTAGTTGGTTGTCATTTATATGAAGTAAATAAAATGGGAACTAATTTTTTTCACTAACATTATAATATATAACAATAACAATGATATTATCAACACTACATTTGATTCAACAGAAAATTTAAAAACAATGTATATAAAAAGTTCTATTTATCGTGAAATTATTTAAGTTTATATTTTATTTCTTTGGCACGAGTATATAAGTTCATAATTATCAACATCAAATATATCATCGGTTTCTAGAACATGCTCCTACCGGATTGTCTTATGTATACACCTTTGCAACTCACCCATGTCACTTTATATACTCCACATTTATCTTTAGTTTTGATTGGTTGTAGAGACAATATTGTTGTGTTACTTTCTACCTCTCTAGTCATGATTAAACAATAATATTAAAGTTATTTGACACAAATTTAAAACTTTTATTTAAAAGCTAAATTAAGTACAAACCGGAATGAGGTGCATGGCTGAAAATGTGTTTATAGTTGATAATGAGGAATTCTGTGACTAATGCTTGTACTCCGACACCTTGCAGCGCTGCCACTCCGAGAGATTTACATCTGAGTAGATTAGGAGCCCAGACTATAGCAACGTTCCTCGCTGTCATACCGGTAGCAGCGCAGTGCTCGCTAACTCTACTTAGGTGACCCATCAGGTACTCAAGAGTTCTGTAATAATGAAAAACACAAATCAACCGGTGAGATTTCATAGATTTGAAACAGAAATTGAAATTTATAGGGAGATTGAGGAGAGTGGATTATCATTTTGGTACTTGTCAGTTAGGAGCCCTCCTTAAAAGTTAAGAGGTGATCTCTAATAATAATATTCTAACCATCTCTAACTTTTAGGGAGGGCTTCTAATTAACAAGTACTATTATTTTAAACATAGATGACAGGAGTAGTTCATAGTGTCCCTGAATAAAATATTTTGGAGTCTGTTTTGTAACCCCCACTCCTACCGGGCGATTTTTCGCCTGTTTTTATTTTTGTTATTTCGGGGAATAACAAAAAAGACACATATTTTGTTCATTGTTACCACAGCCATTGTAAAACGATTTAACTTGTCCATAGCCTTGAAAAGGTATCACACAGCAAACGCATGCCTTCTCTCTATAATAACAGATGCAATTTAACTTATTGGTATGTCAGTTGCAAGGAGAAAGAAGTTAGCAACTTCTTTCTTTTTTACATATTGTTTAGTTTACCTATAACCCCATAAGTCATTTTTGTATCCAGAAGGTTAAAACCCTATTTAGGGCCCTGGTTAGCCCTTAGGGGTGACCTGTTGGCTTTTAATCAGTCAAGTTAAGCAGTATTGAGTGTGGCTAGTAGTTGGATGGATGTCCACCTGACCATGAAGCTGGTTTCAATTCCTGAACTGGGCCCCCCACTTAATGTTCTCCCAGCATAAACAAATGGGTAGCTGTTCGAAAAAGTAGCGCCACCAGGTTGTGGCCTGGAAACCATGATTGACTCTCTCAGTCCAATATGAAATCGAGAGGTGGAGACATGGTTAACGACCAAAGACTTCACACAAATGTGAAGAGTATGGTTTTTAACCCAGGTTTGTTCAATAGGTTCAATTAGGTGGGTACCTAAGAAGTCTGCGTCTTCTGGTGTAAAAGCCCCAGAAAAAAAACCCTATTTATGCAAAGATTAGTGGAACTTCATTAGATTGTTATTCCCCTGTTTTTACTTTCCCTCACCTATGGTAGGAAAAGTTATGTTTTCACCAAATTTTTTTTTTTGAGATTTCAACAAAAAAATCAACTGAGTTTTGGGTATTTTTAAGACCTCCTAAGTGTTTTTCAGCATGACGTCTCTATGTGTATAAGTATGTATGTATATGTGATGTGTGTTATCATTGTAGCGCCCAGGGTATTTAACCTAAAGAGAGAAAAATCAGTCCTTACTTCTAGTTGTGCCGCCTGAAAAATTAACATTTTCCGCCATCATGAACCCAGTTTGCTATCAGCAAAAATTTAAAAGTGGTCCAATGGAGTTGAAATTTGGCACAAATGTACCTCTCAGTATGAAAAACAAATCCACAAAGTTTCATTAAGATATTGGCCGCCATTTTGAAGTTATCGATTTTCCGAATTTTGAAACGTTGATAGTTCATAATACCAAAAGTATAAATAAGCTTTTGACATATAGCATATCGTTGGAACCGGTAAAAAATATTTTAAAAAAAAAACGATGTAATTCCATTAATTAGTATTAAAGTTATAAGCGAACATAATTCATAAATATTGAGATACTTTTGTTAAACATCAAAGTTTGTTTACATCTGTCAAAATAGTGCGAAAATTCAAATAATTAAATAAATGAAATTAACTATATAAAGTATCAATTTTTTTTAAAAAATAAAAAAAAATCAGTTAGTTCAAAATGGTCACCCATCCAAGTACTGACTACACCCAATGCTGCTTCGAAAGTGAGGAAATGTTCGGAGGTACCCCGCACCCGATTTTTTTTTTTTTTTTAGAATATAATTATTTATACATTGCATTGTCTAAATTATTATTAAGATAAAGGGATGTATAGTCTAGAATATCACACTTCTGTTATTATAAAGGGAGTAACAGTGTAAAGAACATTCCACACACCTTCTTTAGATCTTTTATTAACTAAACTGTGATTAATGAAACTAACCTGTAATGAGGAGGAGGTAGTTTCCTGACAGCTTTAGTCATGGTATCGAGTCTTATATCCGGAGGTGATTGAACAGCATTGACAAACTCATCGTATAACTGATAAGTACACAGAGGATTAGGCAACTCTCGGAAGTACATCTTGAGAAGCGATGCCACAGAGTGAATATCCTGTCTTATTGTAGGCTCCTCTAGAAGTGATGGTATTCGGTCCTCATCAAATGTCGACCTTTAAAATTAAAATATTTTTAGTGATTTAATTGTTTATTTCCACTAAAGACACAAACACAAAAAAATATAATTAATTGGTCAAAAGGCGGCCATACACAAAGAGGAACTTATTAAAGTTTGGACTGAACATTTCAGACCAGGAGGAAATCCTGACAAAATAAAATTTGGTACTATGCAGTCAGACAGGGCGATTATTGAGTTGTCAACAGTAGGTCCCGAGGATTTTTAAAGTTATGTGAGGATTTTTTTGTCTTGGGAATGGTGAGGGTTCGGTAAAGAATATACCCCCAGGACATCCTGGAGGCTTTTCCCTTAAGGATTTCCTCTTCAGAGACAATGTCTAGCGATTTGTCTATAGACATCAGATAGACAATTGGCATCTATGGTCTTGTTGCTAGACCAAAAATCGCATGTCCTATGGTTCTCCACTCAAAATGGTAGACAAAACGGTGGACACGTTGCGCAACATGTCTAAAGTGTGGACGCTAGACCTAGACAATAGTTGGTCTCAGCAGACGTCTATAGACATGTTGCGCAACATGTCTACTGGTGTGGACTAGGCTTAAGGGAGTCTAAATTTGAATATTGTTTTGCTTTGATTAATCACAGTGTTAAGGGATATCGTTTGTTATGACACTTTGGGTGCATTTGACGAAATTTATGCTTCTGGTATTTATGGCATTAAGTGAAAATCAGCCCTTGATTTAAAAAAAAAAATAAATAAATAAATAAAGCATCTAACTAAATAAAGAATTTTATGATTAAAATTTTAATTAGAAGTGTAGACATCTTATCGTAAAAGAAAGAAAAAGTAAACATATTTATTATTAAAAGCATTTTGAATATTTATATTTTAGGACCACTAAGAATGTTAACTTCTCAATGATAAAGAATAGAAGAAAATCAGGCAGCAAAAGAATTGCGTAATGGTAAACAATATATTGTGTTTATTGGTTCTTATTTAAAAATTTAAAATTATTTTAATTTATAAACTAAAAAATTGACTTAAACTACAATGAAGGCAAGTATCGAAGGAGGGATCTAAGCGTACCTTAATTTCTGTATATTAGAAGTAACACCGGACAGCCTGTAGATTCCATCCACAATTCCGTGAGTTTCAATAAACTCAGCACAGCATTTAAGAACTAAAGGAACTGAAATAGAAAACAAAACATTATTACTTCAAATACAATCATCATTTCAATAAATACAACTAGGCATCGCGTGGCTCTATCATTGAAGCGAGCGTGCAATAAAATACTGACTATTGAAATTTGTTAATCATGATCATGATGAATGTCATAGTTGAAGATAAGTGGAAGAGGGTAGTGAGGGGTAGAGTGGGGGTACTCGGTACAAAGCTTTACTTCCTAAACTAACCTACACACAAGACGACTCTAACAGTCTTAACCACCCGTCGTAGCTTTTAAACAATTATTATAAATGTATCACTTCATTACTCAAATACTACTGCTTGTATCAAGTTGAAATTTACATACTTGTTTTAATTGTACTTTAGACGATGTGAAGTTTTATTAAAATCGTTACATTAGAATGTAAGATATCGGTAAAAAGGTTGTTTTCTCTATTTTAAACGTTTAGGTCCGCTTTAATAGTTTTAGCGATCTTTATTAATTCATAGCGGTGTCGCTGTTGGTTTTACTAAAAAATGTTAAATATCGATGGTGTTGCGCCAAAAGGGCCAATCTACAACCAATATCATATTTGTTTTTTTATTTATAATTAATAAAATAAATTTGGTTATTTTGACTTATTAATTAGGTAGCCAAATATATTTTATGAATAAAATTATAAATAAGGCATTCAAATAGCTTTTCAAGTTTTAGAATTCAAATACAAAATGCAGATTGGCCCTTTTGGCACAACACCATCATAATATGTTCAATAATATTTTACTAAAATTATTCCAAGTTTATAATTATTTGACCAGTTGTGTGGGCATGTAAAAAAGTATTAAGTCATATCAGAGGTGCGTGCCTCCTCTCGTCTCTATTGGACCGCGAGGGATAATTAAATGCCTCGAATGCATGAGAAAGTTAGGTGATTTTTGTATGGGGGTTACATTTTTTTTTTTAAGTCAAAACTTATGACCAAGGAGATCACAGGAACACTACTTATAACTTTTTAATAAGACCAATTGATGTAATTTTTGAATGAATAGAGGTCTTAGTTCCCAGAATGATTAGTTTAACATCATAATTACTAGAATAGAAAAATAAACTATCAAACATTACTCTCTTTAAGTTACATTTGTTAAATAGCACAGTAAATCTATATATTTAAAATTACATCCGATGATAAAAAAACAAAAAAAAACATAAACAATACATTACGTTCAGTTGTCACATCAATTAAATTGATAATGTAGTTTGAAGGATTGATTTAGCTACAAATGAAATCAAAGTGATACAATAATAAAGATACTAACACTTACTTTCTCTAGCAGAATTGAGCAAATGTTCAGAGAGATCGCAGCCGAATACCCTCTCCTTGAGAATACCAGACTGTTTGAGTCTCCTACGAGACGGACGGGACAGGATGAACGCTCTGAAGAACGCTATCAGCTTACCATGCTTCCTGAACATCACATTCCATTATTAGTATCATACAGTTTTCTTTAATATTAACAAGTATTAAGGGCACTTCTTTAGATTGTTTCTCACCTTATAAAAAATAATTACAAGATAATAATAACTTCTTATATACTACGTTTATAAATTTTCTGTTGAATCATAAGAATAAGAATAAATTTATTTGCATTAAGTTAATTTATAACATTAGGACAAGTCAGAGGTATTACATCTAATACATTTAAGAAAAACACAATTAACATTAAAAAACAAAACGCACAATATCCATTAAAACATTTCTTGGCAATATTCCTCCAATCTATAATATACATTGTTTAATAACAAATGTCTAGTCTTTTTTTTTAAATCAAAAAGTCTAAATCTTTTATGTCCTTGGTAAGTAGGACATATGTAAAGTTGATAATATAATTGTCCTTGTTATAATATAATGTTATTCAATTTTAAGTTTTTGGTAGTTTTCATACTACGGAAAGTTTAAATTAAAATATAATGTTAGTGAAAAAAAAATAGTTCTGAATTTATTTACTTCGCATAAATGACAACCATATAGAGAACTGATCTTAAATCTATAAAAGGACAAATCTTTGTACAACGGATCTCGCCAACACCAAATCTAAACCGTGCCATTGATATGCCCCCGTGTAGGGACAGTAAAAGAAGAAAAATCTGTACAAGTAAAGAAGAACAGATGCAGAAAAATGAAACCGATGCCTAGGACACAAGTGTAAACAAACCTGGTTGTCACAAGTCAATTAATTTATTTCTTTGTTTACTTTTCCTTTTTCGCTGTCATTCAATGTTAATCTCTTAATAAAAAATCACAAATTTGAAACCCGTCAAAATGAAGTTTGTAAATATGGGTCGTGTCAAAACAAATAAAAACTTGCGGATTTTTTTCCAAACTAACTTTCCATACAGCAACATTTGCTGAAAACTAATTAAATTCTGCTGAAAGATGGCTAAAAGTATTAAAATATTGCATTGTCATCGTGTTCTGAGCTATGCTAAAAGTTTCATTTGATTAGCTACTCGGGAAGTTAGTTAGAAATCAATTGCCAGATTTGTACCAGACAAACAAACAAACAAGAAAGCAAGCTAATAAAAATGTAGTAAAAATAATATGTTATTTAAAACTAAAAGGAAAAGATTACCACTAGCGGTCGAAAATCAACACTTAACTACAATTGTAGAGATCATCCATACGATCTTGTTCAAAAACACGTTAGATTTTTAATAACTAGGACAACATTTATTGCCATAATTTTCCTCTTAAATTACAACTAGGATGTAAAAGTATTCCATATTTTACCAATTTGGATCCTGCACCCGCTCGAGTAAAGTAGTCATTCAGAGATAAATAAATATAACCACCGTGTAATTACTTATCTACTAATACAGCAGCCAAGTAACAATAAGTTAATACTCTCTAAGTTAATAATCTCACTAATCTCTTAATACTTTAATAAAACTTAAAATAGCACCACTCTACAAATGACAAGGTAGTGCTCAGTGATAAAAAAATATGACCCCCCCCCCCCCCCCCTCTAATTTAGAGGTTTTACTATCTTTCTAAAAATCAGATGGAACAAAACAATTGTTGGTTAAACACATTTTCCTTGAGTAGTATCACACATTATGGGGATGAGTTGGAGACAGAAAATTAGGTATATCCACAAATTCCCAGCCTAGATAAGATAAACGTAAAAACAAATATTGATGATTTTTTATGAAAAATCCCCAATTTATCTTAAAGCACCTAAAGCATAAAAGAATGTTATCTTTTTGGAAATATTTCTGAGTTATTAGTAGTTTGTGCAGCCTAAACTGATGATATTTGGCATTCATATTCAGAAAAATCATAGGCCCAAGACAGGAGTAATTGATTTTACCTCTAAATTTGGGGGTGTTTGCCCTCCAAAATCTTTGAAAACTTCCTTATTTGCAGTAAGTAGTGAAGTTGGTTTCCTAGTATGTAAATTTTTATTGATAGGGTCTAAAGCAGGGTTTCCCAACAGGGTCTAGGTGGACCCCTTGGGGTTCTATGAAAATTTAAAAGGGGTCTATAGTATTCCAGGGGTCTATTGAGGGTCGTTGTTCAATTTAAAAGGTTTAAATATTGATTATTTCAAAAACCTAAAAGAAAAATTAGCGTATCGTTCTAAAGTAGAAATTAAATAATTTCTTAAGCCGTCAACTTCTGTAAATAATGCTGGTGGATTAGAAGCCTCTTACAATATGTCTTTGTTAATTGCAAAAGCCGGATATCCACACACTACTAGTGAAAAAATAATATCGCCCACCAGCAATCAAAGAGGAAATAAAAACTTATAAAAGTTAATCCTGAACCAGTTTCAAGAAGTATTACTCAAGCACAGTAATTACTCCATACATTGTCGTACGGATGAAATGTCAGAAGATACTAAAAAATCATTAATTTGTGAATTACAAAACAGTAAATTTTCTGCGCAGTTGGAAGAATCTACTTTTTGTAGAAACAGTATTTTGATGTTACATGTTCGATATTCTAGCTCCAGTTTGAGAGAAAAATTTCTTTCAGCGAACTGTTACAAATGTAAACTACTGGTGAACATTTATTAGTTTTGAATTTTTCTTTAAATTTACCATGAACACGATGATATTAATTATCAATATATCACACAATGACCACATTAATAAAAACAAACTATTCTCCAATTACAATATCAATTTATCTGAAATGAAGTTTATATCTGTTATTTGAAATCTTATATAAACCACTTTTTGTCCAAGTTCTTAGCTCAAATCGTTATGTTTAATATTTTAAGTGCAATAATTAGTATTCTCCTAACGTCGTATGCTGTATATTAATGGAATAAATGCAAGGGGGTCGATGAAGAAAATCATTTTTATATAAAAGGGGTCGATGAAGGATAAAAGTTGGGAACCCCTGGTCTAAAGGAAAAATTAAAAGCTCACTTTTGCAATATTTCGACCCCTCTTTAGATAATCTTCAAACTGACTAGAAGATTACTGTTGCATCCTGTTCATAAAAAAATATTTTTATTCAAACCTCGGTGGGTATTGTCAATTATTAATAAAAAAGGGGTTAATTTTTCAAAAAATCCATAGTTATTCTATGTCTGTCATGATTCGTTTAAGCTTCACAATAAAATTATAAAATATATACATACTACAATCAAGGTAACTTAACCAAAACCCTATTATCCCCTTATTCGCTATTAAAATCGGGAAAAAACCCTCACCTCAGTACAGGTTTTGTAGGCTCGATGATGGTGAGTTCGGTGGGAATTTTACCGGTGATAACAGCAACACAATGAGAAGGGAAGAAACCTACAAGAAAACCTCTCTTACCTCTCCACCAAACACTCTCTTCAGCCGGAGGCATGTCTATCACCGAGATCATGTCTCCTATCTGAAACATCAAACCAAAGTTTTTACAAATCTGTACATATTTATCTTTTTTTTTTTTAAGAAGTTAATAAATTTCAGGGTTAAGAAAAATCTGATTTTTATTATAAAAAATCAGTGAATTTTAAAAAATCGTGATTTTCTTTATTTTAATAAAAAAAAATTGAAAACTAACTGATATACAATCTGAATAACTTAACAAATGCGAGCAATAATTCCAAGTAAGAGAAAAAAGTCGGTTTCAAAAAGACTTACTACTTACTTACTAGCCAACGCCCACACTTGGCTGTTGAGCCATTTTGTGACGTGCTGACCAGTACAGACAGGCTTCTGTAAAAAATTCGTTTTCGTCCTCCTGGGAATGGTCTAGGGCTGTGCATGCAAAATTGAGGTTTCGAAAAGATAGGTGTAAGTCACAGAGTTAAACAGAGACCGATGCCACTGAAGGGGGTTGTTTTGATAAACATTATCGTCTCGTCTCCATTTGGTGTAGGTTTTAAGCATTTCAAGCGATTTTTGTTTTGTGTAACACATTTCAGCACCCCCTAAGGTTTTTGTCTAGAGAAGCTACAACCCTTAGTGTGGCACTGGCTAACCGCACCAATCAACACCCCGCTAAGATCCTTGAAGCATTTTTTACATATTTCTTTTCCCCCATCCTGTTTTACATGTGGTAATGGGTAGGATAAGGATAGTAGCATTATTTGATTTCATTTTGTCATAGAGAATAGGTATTGTTTTAATCACCCAGAAGTTATTGTGGAGAAACTCTGTCGAACGAAATAGTTTTGAATTTAATTTAAAAGTGTGAGATAATAGTAGGAACTAAAAAATCATATAGTTAATTAGATTACGAAAGAAATATGACTCCGGAAATGATCGAAGAAATATGTAAACATTGTGGACTGCCACCTTTAACTATAAAATTTAATACCCAGTCGGAAACCATTTTAAAAAAATAATGTTTAATCAGGAAATAACATTAAATGTCTCTGGCATTGATTGGTGGAAAGTACTACAAACAATAAAACAGTTTTTAAGGGTCAGTTTTTAAAACAGTTAATGTGTTTTTAGCATGTTTAGTCCGGTACAATCAAAATTAAGGAACCAGCTAGGAATAGAAAGGGCGTCCAAATAGAAATGGGTGTCAAAAGAAAATTTGATTTCAATCATGATTAATATTAAAAAAATCAGTTGATTAAAAGCATGATTATAATCACAATTATAATCAACTGATTTAAATCAGCCCAACCCTGAAATTTACTTAAATCTTTCAGTTGTGAAGTGGAATTGAAAGATTACAAACATACCTGAAAGGATAATTCATCGTTAGCCGATGCAGTGTAGGTAGAAGTAGCAAAAGCCGCTGCCACAGCAGGTGTGTTGATACCATGTCCAGAAGCAACCAGTCGTCGACCCCTATTATCCAATTCTAACCAAGTTAGCACAGGACCACAGCTTACACCTGCAACGACAAAAACAAACCATCATTATCATGTAAATTTTAATTATAATTTTATTTTATTCTTAACAAATACTATTGAAACATGTATCTAAGGCCTTCATTTATTTTCTTATGTAATTTTTATTTTTCCAAAAAATAAAAAATTTAATTACACAAAATTGAGAAAAAGAAGTCAGTACTTCTTTATACTCTATAGAAAAAACTACTACTACTACTTACTATCCTTATAGAAAAAAAAAAATCATAGATAGAATGAAAAGCAAATAGTCCAGGAGATAGCGGGCAAAAAAGTGTCTGACTAACATCAAGCTAGAATTTTGTGAATAGGTAAATGTTTTGGTGCCATTTAAGAATATGCGGTCGGCTAAGTTTGTCTGCAGGACATAGCTTGGCAATAGGCGTTTGAAAAATACATACCAGTGGAGAGCAGCCATGCCCTACCCTTTTTGGTGGACAATGTGATTTTCATGATCATGAATACGAACTTAGTTAGTAGACCAAACATCAAGTTGATGGTAGTTTGTCCCTTGATAGGGGAACACTTTGATTTGGAGTAATATTTGACTAACTAACCTATTAAGTGACAAACTACCATCAACTTGATTATTGGTCTACTAAGTTCGTACTCAGGACCATGAAAATCACATTGTCCACCAAAAAGGGTGGGACATGGCCGCTCTCCCCCGGTATGTTTTTTCAAACGCCTATTGCCAAGCTTTGTCCTGAAGACGAACTTAGCTGATCACTTATTATTCTTAAAAGGCACCAAAACATTTACTTATACACAAAATTCTAGCTTGATGTTAGTCAGACACTTTTTTGCACGCTATCACCTGGACTATTAGATTGTTAATCCCTTAAGTTGTTTTAGAATAAAAAGGACTTAAATAACTATTAAGGCAAAGGGATGTTAATGTATGGCAATGGGATGTTGGGATGTTCAATGTACTTTGTGTAAAAAGAATATCCCACTTCTGTTTTGATAAGGGGAGTAACAGTCTAAAGAAGAACATTCTGTAATCCTTCTTTAGATTGTTACTCCTTATGTTTTCTTTATAAAGGGAGTAACAATCTAAAGAAGAACATTATGTACACCTTCTTTAGATTGTTACTCCCCCCTGTTTTTTTATAAGGGGAGTAACAATAGAAAGAAGTGCCAAAAAGTCTTCATTAGCTAAATAGAATACAAAGCATTTTGACAGAAATATTTAATTATCTCTATTACTTTTTTCTAATGAGAGCTAGTTGAATAGTGAAGCAGAATAAAGACGTGGAGTAGAAAATGCTCACCATTTAAAAAACACAATTTTACATAACAAACGGTTTTATATTTATAAACGGTAATTGTTGTTTCAAATAAGTAAGCAAAGTTTAAATTGAATTTTTTTAAGATGGAACATTAAAAAGAACTACTTTTAAAAACATTTTCTTTCAAAACTTTACCTAAAAAAACCCTCTTAATGTTGAGGTTAAATAGTTGTTTTTAAATTATTAAGCATAGGGAAAATATACAATTTGGATAAAAATATTGGAGTTAATTGAAGGGTCAAGGGGAAAAAGAGTACATGTCAGTGAAACTCAATTTTTCAGGAGAATAAAAAATAAAAACTAACTTATCTAACAATAAAAGTATAAAAAAAATTGAATATAAATAAACTTTTATCAAGTTTAAAGTTAAATTTGTACACTATACTTAACAATTATGAGGAAAAATTTGTGGAAAATAATGAAAAAATAAGAAAAATAAAAAAAATGAGGTTGACATAAATACTTCTTCACAAGTTTTTCAAGCATTCTTCCTTACAATCTTTTGGACAACAATCTGTTTTTCCCAGCATTCAGATTTTTCCTCTCTAATTTTTACGTGACTCAGATCATTTTTAGCCAAACTTTATACACCATTTTGTAGTACTCTCGGATGCCTAACAGATGGCGCTATAATCTCAAAATCCATCAAAATATGACATAAACCCTTTTTCCTCTGGACCCTTCAATTGAATAATTTATAAACATAATAAATCATTTGTTATTCTCCTGAGGTTGTGGGTCTGTCGGGATGAAAAATGTTCTAAAACTACTCGTCTATCTCATTCTTGCTATATTTCGACCTCGTTAGGCCATTTTCAAGCATCTACAACTATGACACTACAATCAACATTTATATATGTATAAATATACTTCAAATAATCATTAACCTTAATAATTTAATCAATCATGCAGGTCTTGGGAAAACATTTCTTACCTGAAACCATAAAACATTCTATGTCTGGATATTACCAGATAATAGTTATTTATGTAACTAGGCAGCGAAATGGAATTTTTCTGACGAATGATTAAGTTAGCCTCCGAGCCGGAGGCGAGGTCAGGGTATGGAAATTAACTGCCGAGGCGAAGCCGAGGCAGGCAATATATCAATATGAGGCAGAAATGTTTCCTTTGCTGCCTTGTTGCATACAATATTTTTCCTACTGGCGGCAGAAAAATGTTTCCTTTAAATAATATTCATTTAATAATACTTATTTACTTATCAAATACTATTATTGAACTATTCAAATTTAAAAATACAAGCAACAATATCAAATGTTACAATTATAAAAAATGAATTGGCAGAAATACAGTAAAAACAAAACAAAATGATGATAGTAGACGAGCTGCAGTGTTGCCACTGATTTAATTATTTATGATTATTTTAAGACCTACTATTTTTGTTTAATATTTCTATTTCTTTTTTTATCTTTTTACTCCATTCTACTTTATAAATATAATCTATAATAAGTATTTATAAACCTTTTTTTATAAATTCGTAATATTTTTAAGGTAAATTGTTCAAATAACTTAGGATAAAGATAATACAAAAGAAAAGGTTGTTTGTTTATTTATTTGTAGCGGGGAATGTGGGCGTGCCTTAGCCTTGAAAAATCCTCAGCAAAATACGATTTTGCCGCCTAGGCAGCAAAATCGTATTTTGCTGCGTATTGTAAAATTTTCTTGAAACCTCAGAGAAATTAAACTTTCATGCCTAAAAACAGTTCAATAATGCGTAATTTTGCTGCCGCTAGTAGGAAAAGTTATTTTTTAAACATTAAACATTTTTTAATTATCATACTGATAAGAATTTATTGTTCCCCACAACCTCAGGAAAATAAACAACATTTTTAGGGAGCACCTTCATCTACATAATAAATCATATTTTTAGTGCTGTAGCAAAAACTTTTGAATTTAATTAAAAAATAAAGGCGGTATGTTTCATACCAGGTGAATTACCACCAAGAGCCTCGTCCAAACGTTTAGTGTAGGATGATAGAACTCGGGTCAACTCTCCAGGGGTGGGGGGAGAACCTGCGTCGAGTTTAGGTAGTTCACTGAACTCCCGTGCAAACACGCATTTATGAAGCTGCTCGTCAAGTTTGGCAAAGTGTTGGAAAGTTCTGTGTAGGTCCCACCTTTCATTTCCACTCCGCACTTCCACTCGAACTCCTTCATTCGTTCCATCAACCACTGAGACCTTTAAACAATCATGTTAAAGTAGAATAAACTTAATTATACTTTATATTCATACAGCAAGCAGAGCAAGTGTCTTGCATTTAACCCATTCAATGCGGGTGGATCCAAGCCCCTCTCTTTCAGCCCTCTGTAGCTCTATTCTCCATGCCTCGAGTAGAACCATCTTGCAAGGCTCCGTCAGGCCTGCTCATGTTTGTATCCACAGTGGATCCAAACATTTTTTTAAATTATACTTTACTTTTAAAATTGTGTAAATTTTATTCAGTCACTAAGGTAGGTCCATAAATTGGATTACGCATTCAATGGGTTAAGAGAATACGCAATGTGTCTATCTGTCAGTAGCGTTTACACATTTAGCTAGTAATAGTGTATTTTAGCCACTCAATGCCTAGTTAATTACTTAGTATATAACAATAAAAATCATGGCAGAAAAACTATTTGCTGTATCAAGACAGAACAAAACATGATTAAACTCCAAATATGATACACTATTCAGTAAGCTTTATTCTCTTCCAAAAAAAATAAATTAATAGGCGATCTTTAGTAATTTGAGGATGCTGAATCTAAATACTAAAGTAGACTATCTTTAACACCATTTATACTCATGCCATTATACTTTGTTATTCTGACAGTGCAGGAAAATAAAAAAATAAATAAACGGGAGGGGAGCCAATGAGAGCTCGAGAATTTGGCGGGTAGTAGGTCATGCCAACTAGGCAAACAAAAATATCACAGGATAACCTTAAGATAACCACCCACAACACAATCTGAGCTGTCAGATTTACAAAATATAATAACATGAGAATAGAGTCTAGTTTTCGAAAGATAAAATATTTAAATAATTAAAAAAATACGTGTGGTGTTGTGGGACACCCGGTAGAAACGAAGTTCCTTACGCTTTATATTAAATATAAATTATATAATTACAGTACTAAGTATATGATACTAAAATGAAAAGTAACTATTTGTACTAGCGGAGTTAAGGAAAAATTAAAAGAAAAACTTATTATTATCTTTGAAAAGAGCGTCTTACAATAAATGATGTATTGTAAATTGAGAAAAAAGTTAATTTTGATTAGTTAATAGTTAAAGCAAATGGTTGTGGAGAAGAAAAGAACTGTCCCAACAGACCTCCGTTGGCGAATCTCCAATTAAAATATTAAAATAAAAAATATAAATCACCAACACTAAAGAACTTCTGCTTGTATCAGGTTGAAATGTTACATGCCTGTTTCAATTGTACTTTAGACGATGTGTATGAAGTTTTATTGAAATCGTTACGTTAGAACGTAAGATATCGGTAAAAACATTGTTTTCTTTATTTAAAACGTTTAGGTCCACTTTAATAAATTTAGCGATCTTTATCACTTCATAGCAATGTCGGTGTTCGTTTTACTAAAAAAAAAATATTTAAAAAAGTTGTTTATCTCATTAAATAGATGAAGTTAGAATTTTTTCCCGTCCAAAAAAATTAATTTTAAATTTGAAGCTTACGTTTACGCGAGCGTTGCGCGTGAACGCTTGGGCGGATAACGTTGTCCAACGAACTTAGCCTGGGCATTTGTAAAATGAACATGTGTACCAAATTTCAACTAACTCGGTGATCTTTGACTCAAGTTATTGTCATCGGTAGATTTCGTGACGGATTTTGCGTGACGGTGATTTTGTGACGGTGATTTTATGTTGGTGATTTTTTGATGGTTATTTTGTGACGTTGATTTTGTGACGGTTATTTTGGTAGTTTTTTTCGGATTTACTCCCGGGCTCTCTGGTTTATTCCTTATTATTGGTTAGTTCCTTATGGCACGTTCTGACGTGCCATAAGGAACTTCGTTCCAAAAAAACACATTTCACAATGTGCATTGATCTAATTTTTATTGTGTGAAGATTTAATTTTTTCTCATCCCATATGTTGATAGGCAAAATAGAAATGAGAAAAATATGTGTTACCTGAAGAGGTGGTAGCTCAACATTGTCATAGTGAAAATGGGCGCATTCCTCTAGTTTAGGAAATCTTGAACACGTTGATTGGACTGCGTTGCTTACACTTAGGATCGGTCTCAATCTTACACTGCCCACTTCAACCTGTTAACAAACATCAAATACACTAAGTATAAAAACAAACAACAAATAAACAACTATGATAACATACAATTAGCATACATAATAAGGGTTATATATAAAGCACCTAGATTGTAAATAACAATGGAATAAAAATAGTTGAGATAGATTAAAATAAAAAAATAATAAGGGAGGCTTTTTAGGGATATATGCAGCCAAATGGTTAGCGTACTCACAACTAGCCAGACACTGAGGTAAACACGTTTAACATGTATTGTTGTTGAGTAAAGTGGCTAATCCACCATCTAAAATTCCATAGAGTAAAGAAACCAATCATATTGAGGATCCACCATCTAAATTTCCATAGAGTAAAGAAACCAATCATATTGAGGATCCACCATTTAAAATTGCATAGAGTAAAAAAAAAACAATCATATTGAGGATCCCTCATCTAAATTTCCATAAAGTAAAGAAACCAATCATATTGAGGATCCCCCCATCTAAAATTCCATAGAGTAAGGACAATCATACGTAGGATTCCCAGTCTAAAATTATATATATGTATATATCATAAATAATCATATATAAATTATCTATATATATATATATATATATATAGATGATTGTCCTTACTCAATCTTAGAATCGTCTGATTCTCGTCAAACTTCTAAACTTCGATAATCTTTAATTCACTTCGAGATACTGAGTACAAATTTATTGATTTTATACCTATTTTTAATATATTTCTATTATCTAATAATTTATCCACTGTCCACTACACTAGAGTGTAGTGGACAGTTAAAAATAGGTATAAAATCAATAAATTTGTACTCATTATCTCGAAGTGAAATAAATATTATCGAATTTCAGAAAGTTTGATGAGAATCAGACGATTCTAAGATTGATAAATGTATAATTTGACGTAAAATAATCTATGTAGGGTAATGTTCTAGTGAGTCAGCTTGAGAATGACCCAAGAAGGGGTCCAAATATTCGCAAATGGGAGCCCTTTTAATTTTCCTTTCGACCAAAAATCAACTAATTTAAACAATACAAGGAAACAACTACTCTACTTAATAATAAAAATAAATAAAATTGAATTTCTACACGTGACAGTAAATGACTTTTCTGAGTATCCAGTGTCAATAAATATAATTAAATAGAATTTGAGTAATATCAACTATTAAGCAAAATGTCCTTGAAGTTGATCTGCTTGCAAAATATTACAAACCCCCACACAAGGTTACCAGAGAAATTAATATCCCCCTTTTGAGAAACGCAATAATATATATAAGATCTTACAATTAAAGATCAATTATCGCATAATTACATTTTTTTTTTCACATCAAGAAATAATAAATAACACTTCTTTCAATTCTAGTTTAACTTAATATGTTATTCTAGCGTTATATCATATTTTGACTTCAAAAAAGAATTTCTACCTAGTTATATTGACATATGGTCAACTGTCTACGCTCATTAAATGTTGCAAAATTTATACTTTTATAAAATTGACTACATTGGACTCAACTCCTTTATGATTAATAGATTAATATGTAAGAGTGGTACTTCTTTAGATTGTTACTCCCCTTATAAAAATAAAAACAAAGGGAGTAACAATCTAAAGAAGTTGTACGGAATGTCCTTCTTCAGACTGTTACTTCCCTTATAAAAACAGAAGTGTGATATTCCTTTGTCCCAAAGTACATTGGACTAAACATCCCTTTGTCTTAATAGTTATTTAGTTAAATATTCTTGTTGGTTGTTCTTTAGATTGTTACTCCCCTCTGGTTATTTTTATTAGGGGAGTAACAATCTAATAATTACAAGATAAAAATAACTTTTTATATACGTTTTTAAATTTTCTGTTGAATCATATTTAATGTTGATAATATAAATTGTCATTGTTATAATATAATGTTAGTGAAAAAAAAAAATATAATGACAACCATCTAGAGAGCTGATCTTAAACCTATAAAAGGACAAATCTTTGTACAACGGATCTCCCCAACACCAAATCTAAACCGTGCCATTGATATGCTCCCGTGTAGGGACAGTAAGAGAAGAAAAAAAAAAAATGTGTACAAGTAAAGAAGTACAGGTGCAGAAAAATTAAACCGATACCTAGGATACAAGTGTAAACAAACCTGGTTGTCACACATCAATTAATTTATTTCTTTGTTTGCTTTTCCTTTTTTGCTGTCATTCAATGTTTTTCTCTATAATAAAAAATCACAAATTTGAAACCAGTCAAAATGAAGATTGTAAATAGGGGACATGTCAAAACAAATAAAATAACTTGGGGATTTTTTCCGAACTAACTTTCCATACAGCAAAATTTGCTGAAAATGAATTAAATTCTGCTGAAAGATGGCTAAAAGTATTAAAATATTGAATTATCATCGTATTCTGAGCTATGCTAAAAGTTTCAAATGTCTAGCTACTTGGGAAGTTAGTTAAAAATCGATTGCAAGATTTGTACCGGACAAACAAACAAACAAGAAAGCAAGCTAATAAAAACATAGTAAAAAAGTGCCTATAAAGCTTCAACTGATTATTTATCACTTTACTAATTATAACAAACTGAAGTGGTGTCAACCACTTTTATCTTTGTGTTTTTGTTTTTTTTTATAATAATTAACTGGCCAATTTTGCTTTTTTGAGTTTTATTTTTTACAATTAAGTTTTAACAAAATCTTGGTAGAGACAACTAATTCAATACTACAGACAAGATTACAAGTTAAGATATAACATAAAAAAAAGAAAGGGGGGGGGGGGGGGGGGGGGGGGGTATCTACAAAGGCTTTTGGGATCATAAATCCAGTGAAGCGAATCTTTAGAATTCTTTTTTTGGTCCATAGTTTATCTTCCTTTTAACCCCCCCCCCCCCCACTCCACTAAGCTTTCAAAAGGGACCATCTTTCTACTCCCTCCAAACCCTCGGAGAGAAAAAAACAAGCCAAGAAATATAGCGACAGTCAAATCAATATAGCAAAAACTAGGACTCGACCTCACAGTAAAAAAAAAAAAAAACTTTCATCGTAAACAATCAAACAAAAAATAAGCTGTGAAAATTAATCTAGAATGCAAACTTAAAACACAATTTCTATTTTTTATTTAATATCTGTTTTCACAATGTAAAAATTTTATATTGTAATACTTGTTATTTTATAAATAAATAAATAACCTACTTAAGATTTAAAATGTAGAAACCTTAAAAAGAGTGTCATTAACAAAATATAAATAAAACGCATTAACATCTAACGGATTTCAAGCGTACTAACAAGCATATCTACAAAGATTGCAGTGCTAAAATGGAAGTTTTTATAACTACAGCACGATTTTTTACGTCCTAGGACGTAAAAAAATTTTCCGTGGTAGGCTGTGAAATAGTAACTTTAGAGCCTAAAAAACATAGCTAAAATCCATTTTTTCATTACGTGGACTTAAAATTTTTTTTCATTACTCCTAGCTGTAAAGAAAAAATCTTTTACGTCCTAGGAACTAAAAGATTTTTATTTTCCGGCGGGTAGTTGGCAAAACTTCCGTTAGTAGTGCTGCAGTCTTTGTAGAAATGCTTCTAGTACGATTAAAATCCGCTAGATGTCAATGCGTTTTATTTATCTTTTCTTATAGTGTAACCTCTTTTTAAGTCTTAAGTATGTACTAATATTTGTTGTTATTATATATTGATTAGTGATTAATATTTAATGTTTTTTCATTGTCTGCTACCTCGGAAAAAATAGCATATGCTACGCGACTGTGAAGTGTTTTTTCTTTACCGCGGCAATTACATTTACTGTCTCGCTTCGCTCGACAGTAAATGTAACTCACTTCACAGCCTAGTAACATAATATACTATTTCTTTCATGCAGGTACTAATGAAAAGATTTTTTAAGTCCACGTAATGAAAAAATGGACTTTAGCTATGTTTTTTAGGCTCTAAAGTTACTATTTCACAGCCTACCACGGAAAAAGTACTTTTTCTTCCACAATTGGTACTGATAATGGCCTTTTAAAGGATAAAAACTACTTTTATAATAAACTCATTTCAATTTATATAGGGGAGACAGTCTGTCATTTTCCTTTAATTTAGTGTACTGGTAAAAAAATACATTCTACTCATTAGAATAAAGGTTGGTTATTTTTATCTGGCTATATTATGAACATTTACAGCGTTACTAACAGAATATATAAGAAGCAAACAGACCAATAAACAATTTTTTTTTTTTTCAAATCAATGAATGTAAGCTTTTAATATGAATTGGGACCTTTTTGCTCTAAAGATTAATGCTGGGTAAATGAATACATCTTTTCAATTAAATATAATATGTTAAGGCCAATGTATAATAAATACTTTTTATAGCTAAATACTGTACATTCATTGATGTGTACCTATTTGGATAATTATTTTTTTATAAACAGATTCTACTGTATAATAGTTCTTTATGTAACTAGGCAGCAAAATGGAATTTTACTGATGAGTGATTAAGTTAGCCTACGAGCCGGAGACGAGGACAGACTATAAAAATTAACTGCCAAATGAAGCCGAGGCAGGTAATTTACCTAATTGACAGCCGAGGCAGACAATGGATACACGAGGCTGAAATGTTTCCTTTGCTGCCTTGTTGCACACAATATTTTATCTACTCACACTATTTAGAAAAAAAATGGAAGCTTAGGTAAATATATTAATACATTAATAATATAACATTGCTTTGTAATAAACAGAGACGGGAAAAAGTCATAAACATCATAGTCATATGATTTTGTCATAAAATAGCCATTTTACGCATAAACGTCATAAAATGGGGGTTTCTTGTAATAAACGTCATAGAATGGCCTTTTTTTGCCAAATGTTTAGCAGAAAGGTTATTTTTTTTGTTAATGCAAATTTTTAAATTGAACATTCGTGGTCCGGTTCCAGGTAAAAGTGCAGTTCGAACAAAAAACCTTTATACCAGCTTAGTGAATGGCCTGGGCTCTTAATTCCCTGACCACTTTCAGACTTAACTAATGCGCTTATGCATACCTACAACCAGAGAGGCACCGACGGTCATCCCTGATTCCAAACTAGGGCTCCTGATCGGCTCCTTCTTGGAACAACTCCTTAAATTAGAATCCAGGCAGTTTAAGATAGATTCTCCAATCAGCCAATAGTAAACCCATTGGATTAGGAAGTCTCCTGATTGGCTGTTCCATAATTAAGACTTTGTATAAATCCTAAATCCATGGTAAGGGAGTAGAATGTTTAATTGCTCATTTGATGACAAGTAACACGAGTAAGAAACTCGTGTTACTTGTTTCTTGATTAATTTTACTCGTGTAACTAGTATCTTGATTGATTCTACTCGTGTCAGAATGCCGAAAACTCTTGCAAACAACTTAGCGCTTAAGCGTAAGTGGGTGTCAGAGGAGGTGGACTTTTCTTTGGAAGGTGAAACATTCTTCTGTAGGCCATGTGATAAGCAGGTAAGTTCTACACCTACTTTGTATCAAGGTCTTAGCTTCATTGGATGCTGGAGAGGCGCTCTCAATTCGCAATGCAAAAGAAGCCCTAAAGGCTCCAGGACTGGAAACCCACCTGAACTACATCAACGACAACTTCGGGACATTTCCTGACATAATAGAAGGTCTGCAAAAACAGGATATGCTATTTCCAAATGGCGTCAAAAAAATCAAGACCCTTTGCGGTACCGATTGGGTTGGAAGAGTGGGGGAAAAGGTGAAAGAAAAGTTCACTGCTGTTCTCTCAAGGAATCCTGGGTGGGAACACGCCCAGGCCATAGCAGCCCGGTTGAAGGGCGTGAAAAAGCAAAAACAAATGAAGTGTCATGCATGAAATTGTCTCCCACCTCATCTGCCGACTTGGAAAGGTCTTTTTCCAAGTTTAAAATTCTACTGATGGTCAAAAGAACCAATTTAACGCTGGAGAATATAGAACAACACACAATTACTTTTTACACTGTTGAAGCATTCTGTTAATTATTATCATTTATTACATATATTGTAAATATAATTTTGTATTTATGATATATTGAACTTTTCCCCTCCAAAATAACGAAATGCTTCACATAAAGGCTAAATTTTCACAGAAAATAAATGCATACTTTTGGCTAAAAGGTCATAAAACAACCGATTTTCTAAAATAAACGTCATAAAACAGGATAATAAAAGTCATAAAAGTCATGGAATAAAGGTAATGAAATGGAAAAATAAAAGTCATAAACGTCCCGTCTCTGGTAATAAAACAAGTATAAAACTAAATTAAAATAACACAAATTAAAATAAAACTAAACACAAACAAAAACAGATGTTATGACACGCACTGGTAAACACTGTACTTTTCCTACCTAGGCAGGGAAATATTTCCCTGACTGTTTCGATTACTTTCCTGCCAAATTTGGAAAATATTTTAATTGCATTCTTGCCTGTTTTAATTTTAATGACAAATCAGCGAAATAGTACTTTCCAGCCTAAAAAACAGTTAAGTAATGCTAATTTTTGCCGGTGTGAGTAGATATAATATATTCTTGAATATTATTTTCTGCATTATAGGTAGTTTCTTCATTTTATTTTTTTTATATGGTTTAAATAAATTCACTTACAAAACCTTCTTATGAAATTAGGAAAGTCATTAATGACCACCTTTATGTGAGATTGTATAAAAATAACAACAACTATACCGTTTAATAAATACTTTAAAAAATTACTTAATGCACCAAACGGGAGAGTTAAGGGTGAAGTTAGTATTTAAAGGCTTATGTGATATATTAAGTGTTAAAATTACCTACTCACGTTGTGAAATACTGACCCAAGTTATGCAAGTATTATATCCATAGATTTAAGTATGGTAATACCTGATTATAGTACTCCTGTTTAGAGAAGGCATTCAGGTACTGCACTCAAGTCAGGAAGGAACTTAACTAAGTTCCTTATATGGTATTCTTATACTTGATACCTGACACTACCACTTGCATCCAGTATTACTACAATTTCACCAACAACTTTCTACAACCTGAGTGTACTACTTAACTTACCCCACCTAAATCTCTTCTCCAGTAAAGTAAGCCGACCACATATTCTTAAAAGGCACTAAAACATTTACTTATACACAAAATTCTAGCTTGATGTTAGACACTTTTTTGCATGCTATCTCCTGGCCTATAACTTTTAAAATTGAAGTAGTTGGTCATAGACAAATATAATTTATATTTGATCAATTATAATTCTAACCTATGAAGAAATGTGAAAAAGGTAGTTTCCAAATCTTTTATAATTCATATTGTCTAACTACAATTTTTAATGAATCTAAAATGATGATACTCATCATCTTTCTATCTGAGCAATAATCTAGCTGTAACAATTAACTCTGTTTATAAAAATAGTGTTTTTAAGTAATTGTATTTACAAATTTATCTCTTTGGAAATATTTATATTTTTCCAAGGGCGATTCTGCAGTCTCTAAAGATTTTAAATTAGACAATACATATAGTGTCCCAAGTTAAAAAGGTGCATAATTCACTCTTATCTTTTAACCCGTTAACATCTTCAAATTCATTCAACTAACATTCAACTTATACCCTTTTATCCAAACATTTAAATTTAAAAACATTTTCTGACTTGGCAAATACACATTATGTTAACAAGAATTATTATATTCGTTAACAAGAAAGAATTAATAAACAGGTTGGTTTTCCGGTGAAATCCGCCTCACGAAGGGGAAGAAGTGCTTGGTTTCGCTTCCACTACTGGAAGCATCTTCAGGGGTGTGGTGCATCGTGATGTTTACTTGAAGCAACAACAAGACATACTGACGACTGGAGTGAAGGACGGCGTATTTATAGTTGCTTTCTGGAACGTAGATTATACCTAGATTCCTCGGGGGTTCTTTGAGTCCGGTTTATCCTTTGTCGGGATGACGCAATCGGGCAGGTGTCGCCGTCCTTCTCTCCAGTCGTCAGTATGACTTGTTGTTGCTTCAAGTAAACATGACGATGCACCACACCCCTGAAGATGCTTCCAGTAGTGGAAGCGGACTTCTTCCTCTTCGTGACACCGGATTTCACCGGAAAACCAAGCTGTTTATTACGAGTCTACCCGCGGAAGCCTACGCACCAAGAAAGAATTAGTTAACAAGAAAGGAGGTTTTACTTGTGACGTTACCATTATGAAATATTGAAAACAAATATTTCGATCACCTGTATTTTTTCTTGTGTGAACGCAAATCGTATTGAAAATGAATTGGATACGAAACGCTTTCAAAACGATGTGTGAATGTAGTAATTTATGATAACTGTATAGTGTCAAATCAACCTCAACATTACCTTTTAGTTTTAAAATTCTCTACTAGGTAGCTCTAGTGGCGCTGTTTACAATTTTTTTACGATATTTTGAATAGGCGGTTTTTCTATTAGCCTTGAAAGGGACAAAGAACCAGATTTATTAATATTTTCCTTTATTTTTACAATAAACTCTACCTATATACAAAATTTCAAGTTTCTAGGATTGTTAGAAGTGCCTCAGAATTATGATGAGTGAGTCAGTCAGTGACAAAACAACAAAACTTTAGGCTCATATATCTTATGAACTACTATGGCTAGAGGTGTGAAATTTTTATTTCTGGTTCAGTTCAGTTTGTCATGAACTTTAAATTAAAGTTAATTTTATATATCTAAGTATCTTTAATAGGATAAAAGAGGGGGTCCAAATTGCCGTGAGTTGGTTCCGGTAAAGGATGGTACGGCTGTGTAAGACTTGGCGGGGGCGCCCCCAGATTCCTCTTTATTATCTAATACCAAACACATCATCTCCTTAACTTCTAAAAAACAAAATTCCTCTTTATTATCCAATATCAAAAATAAAATTTCCTTAACTTCTAAATACAAAATTAATTTTAGTTATCACCAATATTTGTCAGTGTCTACCACATAAATGTTTTCTTTATAAAATTAAAATGTTACTTGGCTTTGTAAAATATATTATACATACATAAAAAACGAATTTCATCAAGTCTCCAGTGATTACTCAGTTTTATTTTACTCTTATAGTTATTTGATATAATTTTACTGCTGCTACTTGTACAGGAAAGTTACTTCATTCTTATCTCTTCAAGTGTTATCATCTATCTATCAATCTATGAACATTTCCTCCCAATATAAATCTATCTTGTTTCCGTCAAGCCCATGTCTGTGTCTTTAGTGATATATTTCCTTGCCTTTTTCAAAATAAAATAAAAATAAATAAATTTAATTTGTTTCAATCAAATAATAATCAGATTGGTTTGAGTACTAGAGGCTTAAATGAAAAGCTCTCAAACTCTCAACGAACCTTGATAACATAATCTATTTCGACACCTACGTGATTACAGCAGATTTAGAGTATTAGATAACAGGACACTTCAATTTAATTTAAACAACTATTTTTAGACTAGAAAATATTTAATAAAAACTACGCGTAATAGAATCATATTATTTTTTTAGGAAGGTATTTATTTTTTTTTTTGTCCAAATTTACAACATTGTTAAGTCAGAAAGAAATGATAAGCACCTTTATTTATATATATATAAAACTAAGAGTGACAGTGACTGACTGATCAAAAATTCTCCTACTTCCCATTGACATAGAGATCTGAAATTTGGTACATAGATAGAGTGTACCATAAATAGAAAAGTAAGGCCATTTTGATTTTGATATATGTCCACCATATTGAATTATAGCCACCATCTTGGATTTGTTCAACACTAATTCTCCTACTTCCCATTGACATAGAGGTTTGCAATTTAGTACATAGATAGAGTGTACCATAAATGGGAAAGTGCGGCCGTTTTGATTTCGATATATGGCCACCATATTGAATTATAGCCGCCATCTTGGATTTATTCACATTCTATTATCTTAGCTTCAAGAGTACCTAGAGATCTGAAATTTGGTACATAGACTTATGGTAGCTAAAAAATAAAATTAAAGGTACTATCACTTCAACATATGGCCGCCATATTAAATTATAACCACTATCTTGGGTTTAATAATGCTCTATTATCTCAGCTTATAATGGACCTAGATATCTGAAATTTTGAGCATAGACTTATGGTAGCTAAAAAAAAATTAAGACACTTTCACTTCAACATATGGCCACTGTATTGAATTATAACCGCCATCTTGAATTTAATAAAACTCTATTATCTCAGCTTCTAGGGGACCTAGAGATCTGAAATTTGGTACATAGACCTATGGTAGCTAAAGAAGAAAATTAAAGGTACTTCCACTTCAACATATGCCCGCCATCTTGGGTTTAATCAGAAAATATTATCTTAGCTTCCAGTGGATTTAAAGATCTTAAATTTGTTACGTAGACTCATTGTAACTAAAATTGAAAGTAGTAAAAAATAGAATAAATGAAAATGCACAAAAAAAATTAATATAACCTACATTTACTAAAATATGAAATTATGTAACAATAAAGATATATTAATTATATTGTTTTAATTATTATTTACACACAGCGCCAACTTCTAGACAGATAAGGTGCGAGAAGCGCACCGATCTGGCTAGTTTGTCTACAAAATAAAACCACCATTAAAGTGGAAAATGCTTCACCTATCTGGGAATTGAATTTAGATCAATGTTTCTTATTGACTTTCAGTATTCATAGGATCTTGCCACGTATACACAACTATTACTACTTATTAAAAAAGAGGAAATATAATCATAAGTCTTTCTTTAACCCTTAGTAGTAGTCTAGTACTTTCTACTAGGACGGGTAGGACGAACCACTTGTTCGAACCTTGCAATTAGGCCATCACTTAGGCCCTTTTTACGCCCCGCGTAGAGAGTTCCAGCCACTTCACACATCATACATACGTACATTTGTACCGCCGAAGCGAGTATGATGTGATCAATAGTGAGCCATATAAATCAGAGTGTCACGGCGAGGAATCGAACCCCATCTCGTTCCACTCGAGATTCAGTGATGGCCGAGCAGACGTGGTTTAACTCACACGGCTACGCTAGCTCCCTTTCTTTAACCCTTATTTTATTAAAAATAAAATATCAAATTGATAAGGATGCCAGTACAAAATATGTTTAATTTAAAAAAAATATATTTTTCTTCTTTGTTTCAAATTTAATTCTAATTTGTTTTAAACATATTAAAATAAAAAATAAAAAAATACGTTTTTGAATATAAAAAGGATTTTATTTTATTTGATTAATTCATTAGATGCGGGCAAAGCACTGCAGAAAGAGAATAAGGGGGAGTTTTATAGAGGAAAATATACTGAAATATATAAACTAATATTTTTGTTATACATAAATGATTTAGACATATCTACTTAGCTTATGCCAAGACAAATCTTACTCACTAGTATAGTTGAACTTTGCAGAGAATTTTTGAATAGATAAAAATATATTTTCATTTTCCATATATATTTTAATTTATTTGTACATTTATTCAATTTTTAAAAATATATTTTCATTTTCCATATATATTTTAATTTATTTGTACATTTATTCAATTTTTAAAAATATATTTTCATTTTCCATATATATTTTAATTTATTTGTACATTTATTCAATTTTTTTATTTAATGTTTTATTTATTATTTGCTTCAACTATTATTGTTTCCTAGCTTACCTAAAGTAACAGAAGCATTGCAATAATTATTCTAAAGAATGACATTTCTTTACATCATACGAAATACAAAAGCTCCTACACAGAAATCAGGAAACATTTTTTAGATTTTCCTCTCTGACTGTCGGACAACTTAAAAACATAAAAATATAACAACTTAAAAACCACCTGTGTGATTATAATGGTATAGAGATGGTAGGTCATAATTAGCTCATAGTTGGTTGTGTATTAATTTAAACTCTAACTGTTAATCTAAACTGTGCATTGCTTTTGACATTTTCATGTTTAGGCTATGGGACATAAGTCAAAAACGTTAAGTTACTTCTAGCTTAAAAACTCAGAAAAGTATAACAGGGAGTTAAAAAGCTGTAGGAGGTGGGTAATCCAGTCTCCAGCTGTTGGGCCTCCCTCTAGCGCACGTCATAGGACCGAAGAAAGTCGAAAAGATTTATACGTGTGACAGGGAGTTAGGAAAGTACAGGAGGTTGCCATCAACTCTCAGCCCTATCGGCCCTACCTAGTATGAAGGTATATTAACAATTCGTAGAAGGCGGGCCGGCGCCTTTGAATTCAGTCGTTTGTAATCAAGCCGCGGCAGTGCAGGTGTGGAGATAAGAATAAAAATTATCTTCCATCTACTTTTATCAATTACTTGAATAAATTACCCATTTTATTTTATTTTATGTCGGTAGTTTACGCAGAGTGAAAACATGAAAATGTCTCACTGTCTTGCGTACTCGTATGCAAGAAGTATTTAATTTCTTCTGCACTTGCATAAACCTCTCTTTTATTAACATCTTTTACAATTATGACTAGAAAGTTATAAAAAGTAACAACAATATTATCACCACAGTTTTATAAAATTAAACAGACGCGTTTTAATATTTTTATTATCTTAAGTGTTAGCATGGTGAGTGAAAGACTAGAAGCTAAATACTACCAAAAAGATTGTGCCGGAAGGTTATAGTCAGGTTATAGTTGAACTGAACATCAACAACAAAAGGTTATAATAATACAAATACAATGTAGTCTTTAGTTACCGTATCAGTTTTACTTTTTCTTTAGCAAATTTTCATTGGAGATTTTTGCTAATGTGCTTTGTGTTATTTATTTATTTATTTATTTTTTGTTTTGATAAAAAAAAGAAGGATTGTTTTGATCACAATTTTTTCACACCTTTTCAATAAAATAGTGGCAATAAAAAGAGCTCGTACTTCACCAATTTTTGACTTTTGCAAAGACACGTACGAGTACATAAAAGTAGAGAACGTAGGAAATTAAATATATTTACAACCATACATCTCCTTTATTTTATTTCTTTATAACAATAAAAATGCGTCAAAGGCAAAAGGCAATAATGCAGCTTCCATGAAATTAAAGTGAGCTGTTTTGTTGATTTCAAAGATTTATGTGATTTAAATCAACAATAATTTTATACTCATAGGTATAAATATGGTAGAGTATTTTAAAACTAATGATCAGTATTTTTGTTAAAGAAATATAATAAATTATAAGTCCTGCTGATTATTATTAAGCTAAAGTAAAATATCAAAATAATTTATTCTATCAAAGAACATTCTCTTTAGTATTCTTTATTATAAGTTTTATCCAAGCAAAGAAAAATGTATAATTTCCGAATGATTCCTGTTATAAAGGTTCATGGTTGTAAATATTTCTGTTTCGCAATTTTTGGCTGTATAAATTAAAAGAATTTAAAAAAAAAAAATTACTATTATAATTTATTCATTAGTTATAAAGAATTTATCATAAAGAAAATATGCTGACCAGTAACGTATAACATACTATACAGCATTTGATCACAAGTTGTAACCTTCTCTTTGTTTACTAGGTTCAATTGTAACCATAGAGAATAGATTGTAACCTTTCGGCACAAAAATGTTCTTGGTTTTTAGCTTCTAGTAGTAAAAGACTACTGCGCTACATATTAACTTTACAAGCTTTATGACTTAAAATAACAGTACTAAGTGGGGGTAGACTAGGACTACAGTAAGATTTACTAAAGTTTTGATTTTTGACACTCAGATTGGCCAACCTAAATGATGAAAAAAATAATGCCACTAGGCCTGTAGGAGGGGTGGGGCCGGTGACATTTTTGTTTGCCTAGTTGGCCTGACCTTCTAAAATTCAAAATCCTGACTTTTCATTGGCTCCCAGCGGATTTTCCCGCGCTGTCAAAAGTCAAAAGTTTAGTAAATCTTACTATATAGAAGGATTAAGGAACCAAAGTTAAGATTTAATTGTGATCACACTTAACATACTTAAGTGATTAAGATAACAATAACAAGAGAGTATTTACTAAACACTTCTTAATAAAAATCAATAACTATTTATATTTTACACCATTAAAAATAATAACTCATAATTTATTTGGATATATCAATACAATATAACAATAGAACATTAAACAAAATAAATAATTATAATAAAGAACACGAGGAATATTATCTTACATCAAAGACACATTAGTAAACTTGAGTCAATATATTCAAATAATTTTTACGATACTATAAATAATTGAAATATTAGTCGAATATAAATAACCGATAAATATTTAGAAATAAGAGATTCAATGTTGACTGTATTTATAAAGTAAAGTGTAAGTTTTTGATAAAAAAAAAAAAAAAAAATCTTTGATGGTAGTCTGCTTTTACAGAATGAATATTTCTTACATTATTTATCATCCGATCAAAAACTCTAGTCTGCTAAATGTAGCAGTAAAACATGACCTCTTTACAAAATCAGAATCTAGACATCTAGTGCAGGGTTACGATACATTGCACGCAGTTCTATTAAACAATCTTCTGGCAAGCTTTCAGTGCTTGTAGATAAACCGCCAGTTCTAGCCTAAGTCAGAATTTTAAGAAATGTTGATATTTTAAGTTACTAAACACATCTTTAGTACATTCTAATATAATATGATAAAGGGGAGGGGATATGAAGTAGGTTATAAACAGTTTGTTACATTTTTTTTTTTTTTTTTTTTTTTTTTTTTTTATAGGAGCATTAGTACGTGAAATCATAAAGGATTTAAGGTAACAGTACTTCCAAATATATATTTTATTTTTCAAAGCAGATTTTAGCATTTAAGAGTGTTTAAGAACAAATATTTAAAAAAGTTAAAATATAAAATAGAGACTAAAAGCTATTTTAAAAAAGAATAATTTCAAGATAAAATGAACTTTTTATATACTATGTTTTTAAATTTTCTGTTGAATCGTATGTAATGTTGATAATATAATTGTCATTGTTATATAATATATAATGTTAGTGAAAAAAAAAAAAATTCCGAATTTATTTACTTCACATAAATGACAACCATCCAGAGAGCTGATCTTAAACCTATAAAAGGACAAATCTTTGTACAACGGATCTCCCCAACACCAAATCTAAAGCTTGCTATTGATATATTTGAAATAATATAACCGATAAATAATATAATCGATATTTCCTGTTTTGCTGTCATTCAATGTTTATCTATCACAAATTTGAGACCCGTCAAAATGAAGATTGCGTAAATATTGGATATGGCAAAATAAATAAAATAACTTGCGGATTTTTTCTGAACTCACTTTCCGCACAGCAAAATTTGCTGAAAACTAATCAAATTCTGCTGAAAGATGGCTAAAAGTATTAAAATAATGCATTGTCATCGTTTTCTGAGCTATGCTAAAAGTTTCAAATGTCTAGCTATTCGGGAAGTTAGTTAGACATCGATTGCCAGATTTGTACCGGACAAACAAACAAACAAACAAACAAGAATGCAAGCTAATAAAAACGTAGTAAAATTAAATATTTTATATGGAGAGAGAGTTAGATTAATTTTTTTACTACATTTTTATTAGCTTGCTTTCTTGTTTGCTTGTCCAGTACAGTTGCAATCGATTTTTAACTAACTTCCCGAATAGCTATTCCTATAGCTAGGCATTTGAAACTTTCAGAATAGCTCATAACCCGATGACAATGCATTATTTTAATACTTTTAGCCATCTTACAGCGGAATTTAATTTGTTTTTAGCAAAGTTTGCTGTATAGAAAGTTAGTTCGGAAAAAATCCCCATGTTATTTTATTTGTTTTGACAAGACCCATATCTACGATCTTCATTTTGACGGGTTTCAAATTTGTGATGTTTTATTAAGAGATAAACATTGAATGAAAGCGAAACAGGAAAAGTAAACAAAGAAATAAATTAATTGACGTGTGACAACCAGGTTTGTTTACACTTGATTCCTAGGTATTGGTTTAATTTTTCTGCATCTGTACTTGATGATGATGATGAATAGATGCAGTAGTAATGCCACTTGGCATGTAACTTTGTAAAAAGTAACATGTCTTTACTTACGTCTTTACTTACTTCTTTACTTGTAATCTTTTTTCTTCTCTTACTGTCCCTACACAGGGGCATGTCAATGACACGGTTTAGATTTGATGTTGAACACCGACGTAGTGGAAGGCCTGAACCAAAACTTTACTAACTAACATATGATTCAACAGAAAATTTAAAAAACGTAGTATATAAAAAGTTCTTTTTATCTTGTAATTATTAAAAATAAAGTTTGTAGTAGATATAATTTATTTCTAATTAATTGAATACGATAATGAGAGCGTGTCTGTCTATAGCCAAGGGGAAGGCAGACCAAGGGGTTATTTCCTGAACAAATCAACCAGTCTGGAGCCCTAATAATGATAATTCTTTAAATTCATTGGAAGTTAAAGAAGATATACCATGGAACTAAATTATAATGAATTAAGCACCAACACAATAAAGGCAAGTGAGGAACTCTATAGCCAAGGTTAAGGAATGCCACCTAGAAAAAAGTTCATAAACAGATCAAGCCGTGCGGAGCCCCCACGATGATGGTTATTTAAATTCTTCAAAACAAATTTGGTAGTTGAAAGAAATATATCGTGAAACTAATTTATAATGAATTAAACACAAACACAATAAGGGAAGTTTGGCACTCTATAGCCAAGGTGAAGGTAGATTACAACGGAAAGAGTTCATAAACAAATCAAGTACACGAGAATTGCAAACCCATCCTGGATTATGATACTGATAGTACATCAGAAAAGTCTTCTATTCAAGTAAACAGGATTGATATGGCAACAATCTTAGGACTGACAATACAGAATTATAAGGCACGGCTATGGGCAATACATTGATGGCTTGCCGCTCAGTGGCTTTGACACTTTATATTTTAAGGAGTATTTCTTGAATTTGAGTATGATCCTGAATACCATGTTAGTTAGTAGACCAAATATCAAGTTGATTTTAGCTTGTCACTTGATAGGTTATTAATTTATTCAATTATTACTCCAAATTAATATGAGTGGTCACCTATCAAGTGACAAGGTAATATCAACTTGATTTTTGGTCAACTAACTCATTTTGTACTCAGGATCATGAAAATCACATTGTTTACCAAAATGGCCGGGACATGACCGCTCTCAATCGGTTGGTTTATTTTCAAATGCCTATTGTCAAGCTGCCAAGCTTATGTCATGCAGACGAACTTAGCCGACATTATATTTTTCAGGCACCAAAAGATTACTCGATGTTGGTCAAACACTCTTTTGCACGCTATCTCCTGAACTATACATTTTATATTTATAAGTTTTTAAAAAAGGTTCTACAAGTTAATAAAATTCTATAAAAAGTGTGAGTTTTATCGGCCTATTAATTAAAACCTCACCACATATTTTGTAGTACATAAAACCAAATTAAAAAGTATTTCTAGAGTTCAAAATAATCTTCCAATTTATTATATAGTTTATAATACTTTTTGACATTAGTTAAGTTAGGCCTACGAATATTAACTTACCATAACGGTTTTGTAAAAGAATCCAAAGACAACCCAATTATAGAACTTCTATAGTTCATAAAAACTAGGATGAAAAAACAATGTGGGGGGGGGGCGCTAGTAAAATTTGGCCTAGGGCCTCAAAAATTCTAAATCCGGCACTGCTCATTGCCTCTGAAGTTTCAACCAACTGAAGTAGTCAAAACTGGTTGTATTAACTATGAGAAGTCAAAAGCTAATGTTTAATGATGGCCGGATTCAACAACTCGTGTTATCACCCTACAGATAATAATTAAGTGAAATGGTTAAAACTGGTAATGATAATGTGAGAGGTCAAAAGCTAAGTGTTCAGTATTGATTGCATCTGACTACTCACATTATCAGCCCACTGATAATAACCAACTAAAGTGGTTAAAACTGGTTTTGATAACTTAAGAGGTCAAAAGCTAATGTTTGATGCTGGCCGGATTTGATCACTTATGTTATCAGCCCACTGATAATAATCCAAAAAGTGGTTAATGTGAGAGCTCAAAAGGTAATGTTTATTGTTGCTTGGATTTGACCACTCATACTATTACCTCACTGATAATCCCCAAGTGAAGTAGTCAAAATTGGTTATAATATTAGTTATACATGTGTTAAATTGGTAATATGTGAGAGTCAAAAGCTAATGTTTAATGTTAACTGGATTTGACCACTTATGTTATCAGCCCACTGATAATAATCAACAAAGTGGTTGTTAAAACTGGTTATTATATCGTGAGAGGTCAAAAGCTAATGTTTATTGTTAACTGGATTTGACCTCTCAGGTTATCAGCTCACTGATAATAATCAACTGAAGTGGTCAAAACCAGTCTGAATAAAACATTAGCTACATAATGTGGTTTAATAACAATACACTGAAGAAATTAGGTTATTTTCACACAAAAAGTAACACAAAACCTCAGATCAAAAACTATAATTTTATACTGTCATCATTAATTTTATGAAATTTAGTACATTTAATTTAAAAGGCAAAGAACACAATAAATAAGAAGGTACTTGTTGATTAAGCACCTTCCCGTATAAAATCACCACCAGCTAACCCCCTCTAACCACTTCCAACCATCTCTGACCACTTCCAACCACCTCTAACCACTTTCAACCATTTCTAACCACTTCCAACCATCTCTAACCACCTCTAACTATTTCCAACCACCTAAATTCATATGTATTTGTATTGATCTCTCGGACTGGTCTAGACGAAGCTCTCTCTCTTGCACCTTTGTGCTTTTGAGACCTTCCACCTTCAATTTTTGTTTACTTTTTACTTTTCCTCACCTTCTCCGAAACCGAGATTTCAACGGAATTATCCGTTTTGGGTGTTTTTAAGACGATTTGTGTGGTTTTTAACTGGATATCAGTTTGTCTGTCTGTGCGTATGTCTATCTGTCTGTGTGACGCATAACTCCACCAGTTTTAAGGCTAGAGAGTTGAAACTTACGTACAAAAATCAGTACCAATAAGTACCAACAATATCATATTATAGAAAGATATAAACGTCAAAGGGGTGTACTGCTATATAGTTGGTATGTATAGTACATTTAGCAGGAGGGAAAATTAGAAGTAAAACGAAGGATGTATTAATTTAACTCAAAGGGAAAGTCCCTTAATCTCATAAACTAGCAAACAGGCATAATCACCTTACACTTTCGATTTGAAAATAATAAAACTAAAACATATTATAAAAGAATAACCAGTTTAGGAAAAAAAGAGGAAGTGGGATACGAAGAGCAAATTAACTCAAAGGAACACCACTCTTGAACCAATTTGTTTTAGAAAAAAAATTGCATCACTGAAATCAAAAAGGCAACACTGAACAACCAGTTCAGTTGTTAACTTATGTTTTACTCTTTAAAAAATAATAGAGCAGACACGAGCCTAAAATCAATACAAAAAAGACTAAAATTATGAAAAAAAAGTAAACAAACGAAATAAGAGAAAACATAATTGCATAACAAATCATAGATGGAAATGTCTGCAGCATTATAATAATTATTATTTTATAAATATATATCTAAAATAAAAAAAAAAAACTATTTATAAAAGAAATAAAAAAGAGAGAACAGTTGATAAAAAAAAATAAAAATTATCAAACAATTGAATTCAGTGGAACGATCTCTTCTTCAATACTAACAATACATTTTCTACGAAAATTATCTGTAAAATTTTACTGCGTAGAGAATTGATAAAAAAAAATATATAAATATATTCACGGAGAATAAAAGTATCAAACTATCACGAATTCGGGAATACTAGAGCAGGGTTAATTAATTTGAAACCGTTCCAGAAACGGTTTTCTTTTTTGCATTTTTACGCATCAGTAAATTTAGAGCAATGAAAAAAACGTTGCAACATAATTTTTTTGGGGGGAGTTCATTTTTTTTATAATAATTATAAATGTAAAAGAAAAGGAAAATAAAAATAAGGAAAAACGTAATTAAAAAATTGCATTCAAATATAAATGAAAGGAAGGGTATATTGTGAAATCGGTAGTAAAACAGATTTGAGTAGTATTACGATGAATAGATAAAACGGTAATGAATGAAATATTGATAGCGTACGATACGCATTGATAAACGCCAACATTGCGTACTGTACACTTCCTTAGAAAACTTTTAAGATTTTTATTGATATTATTATGTAACAGTCTAATGTTTTTCTTAGAGAAATATTATACGAGTTATGTTTCAACTTAATAAGATATTAAATAAATAGTATTAAACAGGATATATGTAGGGGAAAAAAATAAAAAGAGAAAAAAACACATAAAAGAAAACAAAAAGGTACCTTTGTTTTGGGATATTGCGGGATAATATCCACGACAGATCTCGAACTATGAGCTGTTCCACTTACAGATGCCATCACTATTTCTTTATTTTTAATTATAATCTTTTATTTTCTTTAATTAAAAGAAAGATTTACAAACTCGATTATCCGTCAGCACCATAATGTGAAAAGTAGACGAGACATCCTGTTGATAAATTAAACGGTATCATGATGCGGGAAACTAAACCGAACAGAAGACGTGACTTTAACCCGACTTCGAACCTCAACATTCAGCGGCTATTTTTAAAATAAATAATATAGAAAACAACGAATATATTAAAACTTTATAAGTAAAAAAAACTACACAACAGTTACCAAAAAAAAAACTTGTACTCCGGGAAACTAAACTTAAAAAAACTAGTCTAGAAAAAGTTGACACACAAAAAAAGTCTTTCAAGACAGCTGAGTTGAATACTCATTAATTGGGTTACTCAGCTCCATTTTTATTAGATTAAACGTCGAATTATACACCGATCACATTAAACAACTACATTTCTTAATAAATTAAAGGCAAAGAAGTGAAAAAAATATAATCAAAATCAAGAGAAAATAATGATAAGTTCGTACTAAGTACCAAGCAGTTTGGTTTCCATTTTCAGACTGTTTTTTTTCTCCAGATTCAATTCTACCAACCCAACAGTGAGAAATCTTCCTACTTTTGATCTAGGGGAAACAAAAAGAAATAAATAGAAATCGATTTCAATTATGTTTTTTACTATTAAGGTTTTTAGAAATAATAATCTATTTTGGTATACAACTTTTTAAAAATTTAAACAATATTTATAGTAAAACATTTTAATTTACTGTTATTATAATAAGATAGTTTGAACAGTGATAAAGAAGTGTGTGAATGGCTAGTCTTTATTTAGTCCCAGCAGTGTCTAGTAGTCTAGTTCACTTTTTCCCCGCAATCGGGAATTCGGGGCCCCTTTCTATTCATAGCCCCATAAAAATCCAAAACACTCTTTGCTATTTCTTTTTTTTTAAAAAAAAACTATTTAGATATTATTCTGCACCCATTTAATAAATCAGAGATAATAATATAAATCTTTGTTTTTAACTGTATAGAAAAACATTTATGATACATCTCTTGATGCAAAAATAAAATAAATTGTTACATATAACTTACTAAGCTCTATTATACAGAATATTTATAATTTGATTTATGTTTTAGATTTAAAATTATGTAAGCTGTAAAACCATTATCGATATTAAACTGAGTTGTTAGATGCTAATTGTAATGCAGACGTGCATGTTGACTGCATATATAAAACATTTCCGTCACTGACAATGCCAACACATTTTTTTATACCGGAAATCACTCTTTTAAATCATTAAACATAATCGGTGCTTACACATTTTCTTTCGTTGGCTTGTTTCTCTCGAATTATCAAATTGCAATAATTAATTACCGAAGGAAAATTATTGAAGTGGTTATATCGAATAAAGTAAAATATTTGTATATAACCTAATGAACTGTATTAAGTTTTTACTTTCTAATTCATCATGAGAGAAAGTAATTTAAAGTGCCCTTTCCAAAGCGAGTTTTTTTTTTTTTTTAAATGTCCTTTAGACACATGAAGCTTAATCTACTAGGCCGATTTTGATGAAATATGAAATTTAGCATGCATGTTCTGAAACATCCCGAAAACTCTGAAAACGGACGATGTTGATTTAAAAAAGAGAAATGCTTTGTTGCCCATTTAAATACAAATTTAACCAAATAAGTGTTTTTTTCTCCCCAAAAAATACCTAGTTTCTGAGAAAAATTACCAACAGCTATAAACTCAAAGAGACAGAGGTTGGGTTCGATTCCCCACCGGAGAGGAGTTATTTTTATGGGTAATTTTGATAAAATGTTCAATAATGATTCAATATAACTATGAAAACTTTAAACAACTAACAAATGGAACACACTGGACCAACTACAAACTACAGTCAATCCTTAACATTCACGCTATTAACTCGCAAATTCACCTATTCGCGAGAATTTATTTGTGACTTAATTTTTCAAATTTGTGAACGTACCCTGCTTATTCTCGAATAGCTATATTGAAGCTACTACGAAAAGAGAAGAAAAACAAATTAGAATGGAAAGATAATTTGGTTCAAATTTTTTTAATGATATTTATGTATTATGTTTATACTTTTATTTTTTGTTCAGGGCCGGATTAAACAATGTTTTCGCCCTTAGGCACTATTTTTACAGCCACCCCCAAATTCCCCCCCCCCCCCTTTATAAAATTACCTACTTACTATTCATTTATGGACAGTTCCTGCGAAAAAGTTGCCAAACTAATTTAGGTACATTGTACATATCCTATTCAATATTTGGAAAAAAAAGATTTCCGGTTACATAGCTACTTGGATTTGTAAATTGCTCGTGACATTAGAACAAAATATTGTTACAGACAAGAGAAAAGAATGTAATCGATATTTATTATAACAAATTAAAATATTCATAGCTAAATAAAAAATAAACAAATTAACACACTGCACACTTGTCTACATATTTAAATTTCCTTTACATTGGTTTTCTTCTTGCTTTTATTGCTGAAAACTCGTCTATAAGGTCGTCAACAGCCATCTTAGCGATAGGCCCCGTGGCCGCTGCTGCCCCCTGGTGCTGCCGCCCCTAGGCACGTGCCTATAGTGCTTAGTGGGAAATCCGGCACTATGTTTCCGGCACTTATATTACTGTTTATTTTTACTTTTCCTCACTACCTATTGTAGGAAAAGTATTGTTTTCACCAAAATATATTTTTTTTAAATGGAATTATCCTTTTTGGGTGTTTTTAAGACCTCCTGAGTGGTTTTCAGCATGACGTCTGTATGTATGTGTTATCATCGTAGCGCCCAAGTTATTTAACTTAGAGAGTTGAAACTTGGCAGAAAAATCAGTCCCTACCTGTAGTGGTGCCGCCCGGAAAATCAACTTTTTCCGCCATCTTGAACCCAGTTTGTTGAGTCAGCAAAAATTTAAAAAAAATCGTAATAAATCGAAAATTGTCCTGATCGTGTTGGCACAAATATACCTCTCTGTATGACAAACAAGCCCACCAAATTTCATTTTGATATTGGCCGCCATTTTGAAGTTATCAATTTTTAAATTTTTAAACTTTGACGGTTAATAATACCTAAAGTATAAATATAGGTTTTTGACATACGTATAGCATATCGTTGGAACCGGAAAAAATTAAGGAACAAATATAAAAAAACCCGATGAAATTCCATTAATTAGTTTAAAAGTTATAAGCGAATATAATTATTTATTAGTGCGATAATTTTGATGACGTCAAAGTTTGTTTACATCTGTCAAAATACCGCCAAACTTCAAATAATTAAATAAAATATAGGTATTAAAAATAAGGGTTTTTTTTAAGAATGATAATAAATCAGTTAGTTCAGAACGGTGATCCATCCAAGTACTGACCACGTCCAATGCTGCTTCCTCCTTACTGGCCTTAGTACCACTTTAGTGGCCTCTGAAGTGAGGAAAAGTTCTGAGGTACCCCGTACCCGTAAATTCATGATCAAAATTCATCAAAAAGTATGATATCGTCTTAGAAAGTAAAATGTATTTAAAAACTAATAGTGTTATTGTATTAAGTCAACACAACCTTTACCTTATACACATAACCCTTCATTCCTCATACATTTAATGAAAACATTCGCGACGTTTTTTTGTGGGACCGTACTATTGTAATATTTAATAAACATTATTTTATATTATTAATTATTACTTAAATTATAATAAAAAGTTAATCTATTTAAGAGAACAACGAGAATGTGTTTATTCATGGTGACAACATTATAAATCAATTAAAGGCAACACTGTAATAAGTCATATATAAATATCTAAATAAAGATTAACAAATCAATATATTACAACTATCGCGAAAGGATTGAATGTAATTATGTTCTCGCGTATAAGAGAAAGTTCAGTGTAACTTATATAGGATAAATTTTCAAATATTTCTATTTTTATTACACCAGTTTATAATATAGGATTATTTTTACTTAAATGTACTAAAAATTAAAATGATCACAGTTAATTATTATTAGATTTTTATAAAATGTTTATCCAAATAAATAGAGAATACCTAACAAGTTTTCTATTTTACCTTAGAAAGTTTTTATTTCTTTTTCAGGTGTTATTTTTTTTTTTTAAAGTCTTTATAGCTTATTAATAACTAACTAACGCAATTTAAATATTTTATTTTATAAACTAAAAAAAGAAAAATTCTTAAGATTAGTCAAGATATGAGATGAAAGTTCGAGAAAGTTTTTAAATTTTTTTACATCTGTTCCAAAAATAAAGTTCTAAAAATAAATTGGAAAAAAAAAAATACAAAATAACAAAATGTATAAATCACATATCTTTTACCCCACACAAATTAGAATTTTTTTCATGTTGTTTTTTAAGGGGGGGGGGGGTTTAAAATATATGGTTATTTAATTGATGTTTTTGTAGCGGGTTATTGATTCAGGTTTTGTCGCAGTGTGCTGTTGTTTTCATTCCGGATGTCAAAGTGAGGAGATGCTTAATTTCTAATTCCTGTTTTTATCTATAAAAAAAAAACCTGTTTGACAAGATAAATTGTATGTTTGCGGACTTTAAACGTGTAAAATAAGTAATTTTATGTGACCGGTCTCATGTGATTGGTTTTTATTTTCATCTTGTATACATTAATTTAAGAGTATTTTAATTTATTTATCGTATCAATTATTATAAACTTCAATTATGATTATAGGCAAAACTAGGTTAAAGTACATTAAAAGAATTTTTGTATTAACTAATCTATTTGTTCTATTTATAATAAAAAAAAAGAAATGATAAACAATTATACACAGGGGTACATATAAGGGTGATTCCAATTTAAAGTGCAATTTTCATGTCCTAGATGAATAACTGGAGCGTTTTTCACATAATTGACAGGATTTTTCCTCATGGTAACTCAGTTAAGCTTACAGAACTACAACCAAGCAAAAAAATAATGCGCCGCTTAATATAATCGCTACAAAAATTTTCAAAAGGAAATTTTGTAACAACCGTGGCTGTCCTTAAGTCAGTTTTTCTTATTCACTTCACTCTAGCTCATACATTAATAATTTTATTCAAAAACCTATTGGATAATTTTGAAGTAGGGTCCTACCAGGATTAAAGTATGTGTCAGTTATTAAAAATAATAGGCTAAATCGGATTGTACGTGCCCCAGAAATTTTTCGTACTTTTTCCTACTTGATTTTAGAGAAATTATATATGTATGATTTGTTCATAGGAGAGTTTATATCCCTTTGTCTTAAAATATGTTGGAGTACAGAAAAGGGTACACAAAATTAAGGTTTTTAATATAATATACGGGATTTTATCACCTAACCTCAAAGTGGGGGCACGTACAATCCGACTTTACCAAAATAATAAATTATTACTAAACGGAGCTTCAAGTTAAAGTTTGTCCTTTAAAAAAATGTAATTACCTGTGACATTATATAAATGTGACCCTACTCTGGTTGTGGCAGGGAGATTTTAATTGGCGAGAGATTTTTGCAATGCCGCAACACTGGTTTTCTAGCAACAGTTGATAGGGGATGAGCTGAACCCTTCAGTTGGGAGCTAGCGCTAATTCCGATTGTTCTTCCAGTTACGTACCCTTTTAAACGTAATTACCGTGCATGTTATTAAAGTCTATTTTCAAAAACTTTTTAGGTTAAGTTATAGTTCATTGTTTAGGCTTTTAAGAGTGCTATTTAATGGTGTATTAAAATTGGATTTTTATTTTAAACTACTGACCAAAATATTTTCTTAAAGTGTGAAATGTAACAACCGTGCACGAAAATGTGTAATTACCATGTTTCAAATAAACTTAATTCCGGCCTAAAAATTTAAAAAACTATTTACCATCTGTCCCGCATGCTGCAATATATCTGAAATTAGTCTGAAAACATTCCATAATTTTTTTAAAAAGTCAAAATTTTCAGTCTAAGTCCAATTTTAGATTCCAAAATAGCACTTTAAATTGGAATCACCCATAAATAAGTTCATAAGATGAATGATCCAAGCTGAAGGATCCTGCACAAAAAAATTTTTTGAGCTGAGCGAAGCGAAGGTCTCATACTACACTTTGCCTTTGGTTGGACACATACTCCTCCTGAACGGCTGAACCGATCTGCACAAAATTCGGCACGGTCATAGTGACCAACCACAGGAAGGTATAAATCTGAAATGGTCCAAATTGGTACACGGGGCTACGGGGTACAAAAATAAAAATAGTATATGCCCTTAATGATTCATGTCGTTGGAAAGCTCTTTACGAGTAGGTACACTGGTACAGTTATTGTTGTTATGTTCACTTTTGTCATATTTTAATTTAAGAGGGGGGTAAAGTAAAAAAAAGGGTAAAAAATGTTTTTTAATAAAAAAATAGAACAATTACTATTTTTGTTCCGAAATCAGCTGTTTATAAATAAAAATGCCTATTGTTAACTATAATTATATGAACACGTTAATGTAATATGAATTTTAACGCATGAATAAAATTTAAGATTAAAATGCACGCTCAGCTCAATATTGCAAACAGACAACTGCATTGCACACCTATTAACTAATTTTTTTTTTATATAACAAAAAAAAAGAAATGAGAAACAATTATGCACAGGGGTACATTTAAATATAAGTTTTTAAGATAAAAGAATAATAAATGATCCAAGCTGAAGGATCCTGCACAATATAATTTGAAATTTTTAGGGAATTACAAATTTTTAGTCCAGGAGATAGCGTGCATAAAAGTGACTAACATCAAGCTGGAATTTTGTGTATAAGTAAATCTTTTGGTGCCCTTAATGAATATGTGGTCTGCTTAGTACGCCTGCGGGACATAGCTTGCCAATAAGCATTTGAAAAACACAATTTTGGCGGATAATGTGATTTTCATAATCCTGAATCCTGAATACGGAATTTATTAGTAGACCAAAAATCAAGTTGATGGTACTTTGTCACTTAATAGGTTAGTCAGTCAAATATTGCTCTAAATCAAAGAGGTTACCTATCAAGTGACAAACTACAATAAACTTGATATTAGTCTACAAACTAATTTCGTAGTCAGTTAGTTAGTCACTTGCTATATGACCACTTTGATTTGAAAATATATTTTTATTCAATAACTAATCTATCAAGAGACATACCAAAATCAACTTAAAATTGAATTCTGTATATTTTTTCCTATGATTGGGTCAAAAAGTTGCGCCAGTGTTTCAAATTTAAGCTCTTTAGCTTAAATTTGATTTAACGGCTCGGGCACTGCGAACCAAAGAGCCACGGACGGACATCACCCTCGGCATAAGGGTTTCCAGAAGTGTCTACAAAACCCTAAAGAAGGTGATTAAGCCCATCCTGAATCATTTTAGCGAATTTTCAAAGAAAATTACGCTATTGCAATGGCTTCAAAATTTTTGTAATGCGAATTTTTGAAAAAAATTTCCATGGAAATCCGTTTTAGACCATTCTGAATCGATTCCTAAAATTTAACACTTTTTTTTATGTATGTATGTATATATTATTATATGTATGTATATATGTATGTATATATGTATGTATATATGTATGTATATAATGTATGTATATATGTATGTGTATGTATATATGTGTCACTCCAGACGATATCTCCCCTTAGGATGGACTTAAAAGTTTCAAACAAATTTTAAAATGTCAATAATATCAAAAGAAAGGATGAGTTCGTTGGCCAGAATTTTTGGAGTTTATTTAGGGGTCAAATTTTTACAATTTAGGGTCAAAAATAGCATAAAAACGTGTTTTTTCCCATTTTACCCCCCTTTTATATGAAAATATGATAAAAGTGTACATAACAACAATTACTCTACTCTTAAAGAGCTTTCCAATGACATGCATCTTGAAGGGTAAATACTATTTTGACTTTTGTACCCCGTACCCCTGTGTGCCAATTTTTTTTTCCGCCATGCAAATTCTAAACCAAAATTTTCCTATATTATCATAAGCCAATAATACGCACATTTCTTTGAAAATTCGCTCATTAAGTCATGGTGCATGACTATACTTTTTAGAAGGAACTCTTTAGAAGATAAACAAAATCAACTTGTAAGGGCTTAAATAAGGAGAGTATAGGGATAAGAGGCCACGGATTTGTCATATATACCTAATAAAGACGTCTGTGGATTTTTTTTTTGTATTTTTTTTTTTATATACAAACTTTCTGTTTTATTCCGAACTTGATATTTTACCCCCTCGACCTTCAAAACAAGAATAAGGAGGTCACTGTCTACATGAGATTACTAGGTACCCCCCCCCCCCCCCCCCCTCCCCGGGAGCTCCGGGTACTTCAGCTTTAGCTAGTATGTATATACAGGGTGTAATTGAAACTTTTAGTGAGTCATTTATGTCATTTATGGGTGAATCTACATTTCAAACAAAATAAAACGTCGCAAGAGATGACATTTTAAAATCATGCGATCTGTTGACATTCATTCATTTTAACTTTCTCAAATAAAGAGAAAGTACGTGATAGCGCGAAAATTCCATTTTTAGATTTTGATCTCAAAATCGAATTCCCTATGTCCAAAAAAGTGGTTTTTTAACAAAAATGCCTGTCTGACGTCACCGTTATGTATGAGATATCGAAAACAAATATTTCGATCACCTGTATTTTTACTTTCTCATACAAAGAGAAAGTAATGTGATGGCACGTAAATTCGATTTTGAGATTTTGATGGATTTACACGTTTGAGGTCCTCTGAGTCCAAAAAAGTGGTTTTTAAAAAATGTCTGTCTGTCGTCTGTCTGTGAGTCTGTGTGTCTCTGTCTGAGCAGACGCCTGGAGCCTAAACTCTGGATCGATTTTTACGAAATTTGGCATTCATGTTCAGAAAAGTCATAACCCGAGGAGAAATAGAGATATAAATTTGAGGGGGTTACCCCCCCCCCCCAAAAAAAAACAAAAAAAATGGTGTAAAAGAATTATTTCTTGTAAACGGTTCCGACGATTTTAATAAAAAAATTCTAAAATGTTGACCCTTTATACAAATCGAACGATTTACGATATAAGACGTTTTTCCGGGATAAATCTAGTTCCTGAGAAAATAGCTTTAAACGAAGTACGGAGAGAGGCCGGATTCGATTCCCCGTTGAGGAGATGTTATTTTTATGATACATTTCGATAAAATGTTCAATAAATTAAATGTACCATAAAAACACTAAAACTAATAAACGGGAAATACTGGGCTAAGTAATTATGAACTCGTATATGAGAAAGTTTGTCTGAGTTGTCTCGGAACGATTTTTCAGTGAAATAATGACCAGTGCCGCTAATGACCCATGTGTTGTCGAAGTGGAAATAAGGAAATAAATAATAATAATGACTAATGACCTGCAATAAGCAGTCACTAATTGGCTTTCTAAATAAAATTAAATGAAGAAGGATTTCCTTAAAATATTAATATGATCCATAAAATCTATGATAACTAGAAAAACAAAAGTATCATTTTAACTCTTCTTTAGACTGTTACTCCCCTTCTAAAAAACAGAAGGGAGTAACAATCTAAAGAAGGTGTACTGAATGTTCTTCGTTATACTGTTACTCCTATATAAAATTGCTTGCATACGAGTCTGCAAGACAGTGAGACATTTTCATGTAAAGCTTTATGGTGTCGTTTTTTGGTAAAGCTTATGTGTAACGCTTTTTGGTGTCGTTTTGTTGGTAACGCTTTTCGAGTTTATGTGCCAAAGTAAAGACATGAAAGTGTCAAAAAATTCGAGCTTGCAGAATCTTGGGTTTTTAAATTAGGAATTAAATCGAACATTGTTCCCTAGAAGGCTAAAAACTCAATACTAAAACTCAAACACTTTAGAGAACATATCATGAAAAAAACTATATATTTATACACTCGAATTATTGTAATCAACTCAACTCTCTTTTGGACTTGACAACGTAAACATAAACATCAAAACTAATAAATCCAGGTTCTGTCACTCGCATCGCAACATCCTCCACCAGGCGAAATCTGGTCTCCGGTGGAGACTATGATATGACAATACCTGACTTCTCCTCTAAGGATTTCTTGCTCCTCTCCGTCGACCTCAAGCTTCACAAACCTCCTTACTGGTCTTATAAGCTCCCCAGTTGCCATTTTCAGTTTAACAACTCGTACTCGGCCATCACGCCCTGGCAACGTCTGTGTAACTCTTGCTAAAGGCCAGCTGCTCCTCTTAACGTTGTCATCCCCTACCAGGACCATGTCCCCAACTTGAATGGGGGGAGTATCCGGTCTAGCTTTTCGCTCTCTGAGCTGTCCCAAATACTCAGTCCTGAACCGTTTCCTTAAATCTTCCACCAGCCGGACTCTATGCTTGAATTGTCGTCCTAGATCCACCCGTTCAATGTGGTATAGATCAGGTACACCACTTTCCCGGATATCTTGCAAAAAAACTAAAAAACTTAAAGGTGCTAAGTCTTCCACCTTTTGGAATAGATACGTTAAGGGACGTTTATTAATAACTGACTCGATATCACATAACAGGGTTAGTAGTTCTTTGTAATCAAGCACTGCCCGCCCCAGCACTCGCCGCAGCAGATTTTTTACTAGCCCATTTAGCCGCTCCAACCATCCTCCCCACCAAGCTCCGCTAGGAGGACTGAATTTCCATTTTACTCGTTCACTTGTGCAGAATCCATCAATCTGCTCCCACTTTACTTTTGACAACGCATTTCTCAGGCCTTTGAAGTTTTTTAATTCTTCCTCTGGTACCTTCTCAATAAATTTTTTCTCGAGCCCTTCTTTGAAACCCTGATCATAACCATCATACAGTCCTTCCTCCTTAAGCTTCTTAGTTATTATATGAAGTCTCTTAAAACCATCCTCTCGCTGACTCCCAAGTGGTGGATGATCCTCTTTCCAAGGTAAGTGGGTCTCATATCTTTTTTCCTCAGTGAACCTTACAGTGTCCTCTGAATGCTTCAACGAAGCTCGATCGTGTTCATCTTTTAAGTTTCTTTCAATAGAATCTTCTATACCCGAATCATCTAATCGCCACAATGTTGATACATCAGCATATGATATAGTCTGAGAAAGCAATGCTGCCACTATAGCGTTCTCGCCCCTTCTTTTATCTGGCACCTTACCCAACATTGTCCAACCCAATCTTGTTTCTACTGCAACCAAACCTCCATCCAGCTCATGTTTTTCTCCAGTAAGAAGTTTACCTGCGATATCTGCTCCAATTAGAACTTCAATTGGCCTGATTCCTTTCTGGCAATCTGTTATCAGCACACCTTTATTAGCTAATTCGTCAATCCATGGTCCAGCTGGAATAGAAGGTACTTCACTACAGATAACATTTTCATCAAATACCTCAAAATTGCACCTATATTCTCCATCTAAACTCGCGGTATGAAGTCTGTATACATTGTGTTCTTCCATCTTTTCAGAACCACCAAAAACACTGTGAATTAAATTATTTCTTCCGATAGATGACAACCCTAACCTTTCCGCTGAACTTTTTAATATGTACGATCTGCTAGAGCCTGTGTCAATTAGTGCCCGAGCCCTTACCTCTTTATCATCATTGATCAGCTTAATCATAAGGGTTTGTAGGACAACAGTCGTTCTATTACGCAAACTGAGTAAAGAGATGTCTTTTCCAACTTTTTCGTTCTTTGCTCCACTAGAAACTAGAGCCTCGCATAACAAAGGATAATGTCGCCTCCCACAAACTACACATTTAACTGCTGCTCTGCAAAATCTTGCTGTGTGCCTACCCCTTAAACATACAAAGCAAACTCTACTTTTCATTACCATGGCTTTACGTTGTGCTACTGACATCTGCTGGGCCTTTAAACAATCTCTGCTTTCATGCAGCTGGTCACAAAAAATACAAGTTTTTTCCGGTGACTCCTGTCCTTTTTGCTTCTTCCCCGGCACTGAAGATGATGTTGTATGAAGACTTGCCGCCGTTGGTATATTTGAAATCACTTGCGTCTCCGCCGTCTTCTTTGCAGTCAATACCTTGAGTCCTTTCTCGGAGCCTGAAGTAGAAGAAGATTGTCCAAAACCCTTCATAGCCATCCTAATTCTTTCTTCTGCTTCGACTTCTGCTCTCAAGAACTTCATCAACTGACTAAGCAAAGTAGGTGATTGGTATTGTTCTTTATTAACCTCTGATGTCAGCTGAAACTGAGACGACGCTCGTTGCCACGCTCTTAATATTTCTTCGGGTAAGCTCGACTCAACGAGTGGTAGTAACATAGCCGCATACTTATCACTAGTTACTCCAAGCGATTCTAGAGCCCGCAACTGTGTCTCTATTTTATCATATAGCCTAGAGAGAGGATAATGCTTACCTTGTAGTTGAGTGCATGCCACAACCAGCTTTAAAAGCTCCCGTACGTATACTTCCACCAATATCTCTTCTCTACCTAACCTTCTTTGTAGACTATCTATAGCTTTTTGGTAGTTATTAGCAGTAGGCGGATAACTACAAACAATCTCCCGCGCTCTTGACCCTTCCACTGTCGACTGAATAAGGTATTGAAATTTGTCTTCCTCAGGAATTTCCGCATCTAAATGTATTTTTTGAAACAAGCTCCAAAAATCCAGCCACTCAATTGGGTCATTTGCGATTTTTCTAAGTTCTATCTTTGGCAATCTTTTACGATATACGTGCTGTGGCTTGAATGATTGCTCACCTTGGCTGCTGTTAACACTTTTTAAATCATTTTCTAAGGCCGTAACTTGACTTTTTAAACACTCAAACTGGATGGTGTACGACATCGCTGACTCCATATCCTCCTCTATCTTACCATCTTCTGCTTCAAGTAATAGAGCCTGCATCTCCAAATCCATCCTATCAAGTTGATTGCTATATTTTGACAGAGTTGCCATGTAACCACTTATGACCGTAATCTCTACTTCTGGCTTTACCAACTCAGCCTTAAGCCGAGTAGCCGCTTTGGTAAAAGTGGCTCTAACCCCTGCTCTTTGCTTCTTTATATTTTCCATTATCAAATAATAAAGAAACCAATAATAATTTTAAAAAAATATTTCGAAACACTTACAAATTTCTCCCGATTTTTTTTCTGTCAAAATTTTTTCCAAGGTTGCCAAAAAATAATTCTGATTTTACTGTCACGGTCGCCACTAAATATGTTCCCTAGAAGGCTAAAAACTCAATACTAAAACTCAAACACTTTAGAGAACATATCATGAAAAAAACTATATATTTATACACTCGAATTATTGTAATCAACTCAACTCTCTTTTGGACTTGACAACGTAAACATAAACATCAAAACTAATAAATCCAGGTTCTGTCACTCGCATCGCAACAAACATAATTATGTAGATTAAGAAGTATAATCTTTTAGCTTCTTCACCCATATTTTTATAATAAATGCAAAAAAATTATAGTTAAACAAAAATAAAAAATAATAATGTAAAAAATAAATTTTATTTATGTAAGTTTATTAGGAATCAAATTCTAAAGGCTAGTCCAGTAGACCAGTAGACACGTTGCGAGACATTTCTGTAGACGGTCTCATAGACCGTCTACAGAAACCACAGACATGCGATTTTGGTCTAGCAACGAGACCGTAGACGCCGTTTGTCTCAGCCGATGTCTATAGACAAATCGCTAGACATGTCTCTGAGACCAAAATCGCGCAACATGTCTACTACTAGTGTGGACTAGGCTTAAGGGTTATGGTGTTTGTCCGATGCAAATCGGAGCAGCAAAACAGAAGTTGTAGTTAGGGGGGGGGGGGGGGGGGCGCCACTGGGGCTCGTGAGCAACTACTGGAACGGTAGCGAGAAGCGAAGAGAGTGAGACGTAGGGCAGGTAGCCGATTGGGAGGGGAGGGGAGTGGTGGGTAGGCCCTACCGAGCGCGGTAGTGGGAGACACTATACCTACCTAGAGCAGGCAGACTCGACTGAACACCTCCTTCCTACCTTAACTTCCTAACTCTCTGTTCCTATATCTTCCCTACTCGGGTAACGCTAGTTTTTGGTAAGTCTTTTCGAGGTTATGTGCCATAGCCAAGACATGAAAATTTCAAAAACAGAAGTGTGATTATTCTTTGTCCCAAAGTACATTGGACTAAACATTCCTTTTCCTTAATAGTATTTTAGACAAAGCAAATGTATTAATAATTATATTCTTAATAAAAAAAGCAAAGGAGAGTAACAATCTAAAGAAGTATTATTATTTTAATTAAATTGTTACAGTTTAATAAATGTACACATGATACATGAAGAAATCAAGTTTGGACTTAATCTCATAGGAATCCGGATATTTCTTCGTTAAGATCCAAATTATATTTTGGTCGCATAATGTTATGAGAAGAGCTCTTCAACGGGAACTTTGTGGAAGAATCCATTTGCGACTTGTTTCAGACCCAGTGCAAGAGCGTCGGCTAGAGTAGTTATCAATTCGTCAGTGATCTCACGCCAATTATCGTTCATAAATTTATTCATGTTATCTCCTGTAAACACATAAATATAAAGAAAAATTCCTCATATGCATAAGATTCTCGACTGTGTTTTTCTCCAATGTGTGGTAGATGCTTCGGATAATCTGATAGTTACTGTTGAGTAATAATAAACAATAAACATATACTTCTTTTTAAAACTGAAAACTATAAGATTAATATATTTGTCCATTCTTCCGACACACACGAAAAAACGAGGTTGAGTTGAACTCAGAGCAAGGAAGGATAGAGGGAACAATACTATAGAATCAAGGATCTTATATAAAGCGGATGTAATGTTAAGAAGGGGTTTAAGGCAAAAAAGTGACCCCATGAAGGTAAGAGAAATTGGAGAAAAAATCATACTGCGCATGCTCCACGACCTTTGAACTGGGACAAATTACCTTTTTTAACAGGTTATAACCTGACAACTATTAACAAATTCTTGGTAACCTATAACCAAGAGGAAGGTAATTGTCCCATTGGAGCTAATATTTTACATATCTTCATGGGGTCACTTTTTTGCCTCAACCCTCTATCCCCTTTATCAGGCCCGCCCAAAGGCCCAAAGGGCCCCTAGGCAAATATTTTGTGAGGGCCCCTTTCGGTCTCAACAATACCCCTCCCCCCCCCCCCGTCAATCCCAAATATGAGTGTTTGCCTTAACCATATCACCTTCTTTTGAGCGTCTTTTTGAACGAGCGTAGTGAGTTTTGTAACAAAGTTTGTTTGTTTGTTTGTTTGTTTGTCTAACGATAACTGGAGTAAAAATTGATCAATTTCAGCGAAATTTGGCACGTAGATGCATCTCAGCATTTTTGAGAACTGTATAGTTTTTGAAAATTCCTGACTAAACATTTCCAAGATGGCGGCCAATATGGCGGATGACTAAAAAAAAAGTTTTAAGCCAGCATAATGTGTTATACGTCGTTTTGAAGGTCTTTAAGAGAAGGAAAAGAATATGTAACTAATCAAATTTCACACTTCATATTTTCAAGATGGCGGCCAATATGGCGGACGACTAAAATAAAAAGTTTTAGTCAGCATAATGTGTTATACATCGTTTTAAAGGTCTTTAAGAGAAGGAAAAGAAAATTTAACTAATAAAATATCACAGTTAATATTTTCAAGATGGCTGCCAATATGGCGGACGACTAAAAAAAAATTTAAGTCAGCTTAATGTGTTATACATCGTTTTAAAGGTCTTTAAAAGGAGGAAAATAATATTTAACTGATAAAATTTAATACTTCACACTTTCAAGATGGCGGCCAATATGGCGGACGACTAAACAAAAAGTTTTTAGTCAGTATGACCTATGACATGTTATACATCAATTTAAAGGCCTTGAAGTTTAGGAAAGGAATATCTAAGTATTAAAAATGTCACACATAATATTTTCAATATGGCGGACTATTAAAAAAATGTATTCTGCTTGGCATGTAATACATTAATCTAAAGGTCTTTAAAAGTAGGAATAGAGTCAATAACTTTTCAAATTTCATAATTTATATTTTCAATAAATTGAAATGTTTAATAGAGGTATTGCAGGCTCGCTATGTTCGCACGTTTATACAGGAGTTGTAATAATGTTATTGTTGGCTCGCTGCGCTCGCCTTGTATAGACAGCATTTAAAATTAGTTTTCATTTAACTGGGTATATGTTGAAGGTTCGCTGCGCTCACCAATTTATTTAGTATTTCTGGATAATGTTATGCCTTATAAACTTTCGAGCGCAGCGAGCCTGAATTAATTATATTAAATAATGATTACGTACAAATACTTTATAAACAGGCGAGCGTAGCGAGCATACAATAACTTTATTTAATTAATATTTACTACAAATTCTGAATCAAACTGGCGAGCGTAGCGAGCCATCTTTATTTTAATTAAATAATTACTATATTTACTGTATAAACAGGCGAGCGCAGCGAGCCTTCTTTAATTTATTTGATTAAATAATTAGTATATTTACTGTATAAAAAGCGAGCGTAGTGAGCCTTCAATAACTTTATTTAATAAATATTTACAACAAATTCTGAATCAAACAGGCGAGCGTAGCGAGCCTTCTTTAATTTGATTAAATAATTACTATATTAACTGTATAAACAGCGAGCGTAGCGAGCCTGCAATAACTTTATTTAATAAATATTTACTACAAATGCTAAATCAACAGGCGAGCGCAGCGAGCCTGCAATAACTTTATTTAATAAATATTTACAATAAATTCTGAATCAAACAGGCGAGCGCAGCGAGCCTACAATAACCTTATTTAATAAATCTTTATTACAATTTCTGAATCAAATAGGCGAGCGTAGCGAGCCTTCTTTATTTTATAAAATAATTACTATATTTCCTGTGTAAACAGGCGAGCGTAGCGAGCCTGCTATAACTTTATTTAATACATATTTACTACAAACGCTAAATCAACAGGCGAGCGTAGCGAGCCTACACTAACTTTATTTAATAAATATTGACAACAAATCCTGAATCAAACAGGCGAGCGTAGCGAGCCTTCTTTAATTTGATTAAATAATTACTATATTTCCTGTGTAAACAGGCGAGCGTAGCGAGCCTGCTATAACTTTATTTAATACATATTTACTACAAACGCTAAATCAACAGGCGAGCGTAGCGAGCCTACACTAACTTTATTTAATAAATATTTACTAGAAATGCTGAAAGAGGCGAGCGTAGCGAGCCTGCGTTAATATTATTAAATAAAGATAATGGACAAAATCATTTTAATGATCTTTTCAGGTTAAATAAGAATGTCAGGTTTTACTGAAATATTATCCTGATATCATTATTGAGAACATAATATGGCTGATATAAAAGCACCTTTCTACGCGAGTTCTTTATGCACCGCATCACTAGTTTTTACTTTAAATCCATTTACATAAATATACAAGTAGACTGCTGCATATACAGTCATACAGTGTGTCCCAAGATAGAGTAAAAAATGTCTTGATTTTTGGTACAGGATGTTTGTTTTTTTAAAAAACTTTAAAATATGACCAAGAGCAAACAACCCTTATTTTTGATGGTATCGAAAAATATTATTCATAAAAGTGGTTCATAAAAAACGTATAAATATTAAATAATAATTTATTTTAAGAATTATTAAATCGCTCTTGTTTTGACTCTGAGCTACTTTTCTGAGGGTCATGCATATTCTTCATCAGAAGTCTCTTCGTGAAAACGTTTTCTTGCCGTCTATCCTTCTCAGAAAACTCTGTTTTTGTTGGCATTTGGCTGGCCAACGCGTTGGCTACAAGTTTAGCTTCTTCAATTACGGAACTAAATTTGTTTCTTTAACTAATAATTTCTTCCATGAATCAATATAAGAAACTTCCTTGTCTACAGTATTCTCACAACTAGAATTAGTGCGTTGACAGCGCGGGAAATTGAGTGACACACAGATTGGCCAACCTCTCTGGGGGACAAAATAAAGCAACTACGAAGCCTTCTTATACGGTTATCCAGATGGTCTCTCCCCTCCACTAGAGACATTTATCTTTGCCTAGTTGGCCCGACTTTTTGTCCGGAAAAATCTCGAGCTCTCATTGGCTCGTCACCCCATTTGCTAGTTTTTCCCGCGCTCTCAACACACTAATTCTAGTTGTGAGAATACTGTAGAGTCACTTCTCTTACTTGCAATACTTTGTTACGGTGGCCTGAGTTTTTGGCCTGAGCCGGGCCCCCGCGGGGCCCGGGCCCCTGGGCATTTGCCCCCCTTGCCCCCCCCTCTGGGCGGGCCTGCCCTTTATATAAGATCCTTGTATAGAATCTGGGTATCAAAAAGTGGTTCATTACGCTACACCCCTATACTAACACTTTCAAGCGGCAGTTTGGTGAAACAGTATCGATATCTCGATAATAACTCGAAATTTATCTGATATCAGCTGATAAGAATAAGTGATATTTTCCTACGACACTTAATATTTTTATTTTTAATACAGTTTTTTTTTTATAAATATGTACTTTAATGTTCGTTGTTAACTTTACTAATTATCTAAAGGCAGTAACGTCGTCAATAAACGTGTTAACAGTTCCTAGATAACCAATAGCAATCTTCTTTGAGTGGGGTATCAAATAAAAGACCAATAAGACAAGGACTACATGACAGTGACCAAGTGATCACTTTAGTTGGGATTGAGCTCGCTTGGGAGGTTTAGTATAGGGGTGTAGCATAATGAACCATTTTTCAAATCGCATTGCTCCCTCTACCCCTTCATTGTTCTGAGGAGTTGAACATAGAGAGAAGGTTACAACATGGTTACCATAACAACACTGAATTATCCTTTGATTAAATAAAGAATTAATTCACCCTCCAATAGTTACTGAATGACTTAGGAAGTATAAGTGACTTGTTCTCTCTCACAAAAGAGGTGAAGTACACACAAAATGACTGTAGGTAATTGAAACAAGTGACCAGTTTCGTCTGTTCTGAAGCGGCCTTCTTCAGATATTCTGATGGTTACTTTGTCTTACTCAAGTTATTCAGTTACAATCAGATTTAAATGAAGAGTGAAGACGTTCTTCGGTTATTGAACTAGATCATCTTTCATGATGAGTCGAAGTACAAGTCACTTATTCTTCCAAAGTCATTCGTCATTCAATAAGCAAGTAACCATTAGATTATCTGAAGAAGGCTGCTTCAGAACGGCTGGTACCGAAGTGCGCCAGCCCCCCTTCAGATATTAGAAAAAGGTTACGGTCGAAGTGCGCCAGCCTCTTAGTCTAAAGTGTCTGAAGGGGGAGGTCAGGTAAGCCCGGGTTATACTCTTGCACCCCGTCTAAACCCAAAGAACTTTGTAGTGAACTTTTAAATTAGAATCCATCAAGCCGTTCGAAATGTCTTCCCAAGCACTTTGGAAAAATTCAGGATTTAGGATTTACTGAGGACTACCAACGATGGCCAACTAATTAAGTTTATCTCCGAACTACCCTATATAGACCCTGAAGAATGTTATATTGAAGATTTTATAAGCCAGAAAATAAGCCATCGCAATGATCGATTTTGGGGCTATATCACCGAGAACTATATTGATCTTCCCACAGCTAAATTTCCAATACCAATGTGGGATTCAAGCCGCCTAGCGTTGGTTGTTTATAATAATAAAGTATCTAGATTTGAAATGTGAAATTCATATTTAATTTATTTAGGAGTATGCACATAAATAAATTACACCTTTCAATATGTATTTTGTATTATATTTATTAAATATAGACTCAATTGTATTATAATGTGTATTACATATGCAGAAGATTTTAGTTTTCATGAGTACGTTTAATGTTAAGTTAATCTAAGCCCTTCTAATAAATATTAGCACTCACTTATAAGTAAGTTTAATTCTTCTAAGAAACGTTCCTTTAATTTTTAATAATAACAAAATAAATTGTTTTATCTCTCGTATTTTTGATTATTTTCTTAAATTTCCTATGTTAAATGATAACTTATTTTGATTTTATAAGTTTTTTTTTTTCATTTTGAATATTCACAAATTAAAGTGTATCTTCTGACTCATTTTGGATTTTGTTCTTACGAGAACATTCTACAGATTCTCCTATGCACTGAGATTTGCTAATGATCGCCATATCATTCTGAGCAGTTTGTTCAAAGTAACTTCAAATCGCTTTATATTGAGTATTGAGTATATGGGAATATTGACAACGATTAGACCTTTAGATTAGAGGATCCGCGTCCGAGGTGGGTGGACTACCTGGGTCGAGAGGTAGGATTAACCCGGCGCACTTCGACCGTACCCTTCAAAAAGGGGCTGGCGCACTTCCCCCCTGACCCGACCTATCCCGGCGCACTTGGTGTACAGCCTTCAGAACAGCCGAAACCGTTCATTTGTTTCAATTACAATCTTTTTGTGTGAAAACGTTCTTTAGTTATTGAACTACAACTCCTTTATATATTGTATAGTTATATTTAATTAAATCCCAACATTTATAGATAAATCAGATGATAAACAAAATTAAAAGTATATTACCTAAATTAGGTACTCCTTCGAAGAGGTTTCCAAACCAGAAGCGTGTTCTTCCAGGCTTGATAATGCAGTTACAGTCCACAATTTCTACGTATTTCTTACCATTTTTAATCACTTCCTTTCCAATGTAAGTCACTTCTACGCTAGGAGTTTCTATAAAATATAAGTTTTATGTATAAATCAAAAATGTATTTTTTATTTTTTAGGACAATAGACATTATCATATTAGTAAAATATTCTTGATTTAAGAAAGGAGGTCAAAAGTTCACAGTAAATCTTTAATAATTATTACCTCCAGGCGGGAGAAGAAGTTAACTTAACTGCCTGGGTTTTAGGGTGTTAAGTGATTAACTGCCTGGCCGAGTCACAGGGAGTTATAGCAGGGATTAATGGCATAACACCCTGTAAATTCAGTGCAGCCAATTTTATTCTAGTAAAAGAACAGCGTTTAAACGGAGTTTACGAAGATTTAAGTTGGCAACACAGTTTAGTACAAACATGACTCGCAATCAGCTGTTTTAAAATATTTCTTTGTTTTGTTTTAAAACGCTCCGTGTTTTGAGTAAATTAATGTTCTATTAATTGAGTTGTTTTTAGTTAAATGTTAAATTTATTAGTTCTTTTTTAAATTTGCTCGTTTTTATTTAAATATAAGTTAAATTAAGAATTGTTAATATTATATCTACAGTCTTCGCACAACTAGAATCGACGCGTTGACAGCGCGGGAAAAACTAGCAAAAGGGGGGACGAGCCAATGAGAGCTTGAGATTTTCCCGGACAAAAGGTCGGGCCAACTAGGCAAAGATAAATGTCTCTAGTGGAGGGGAGAGAACCCCCTGGATAACAGTACAAGAAGGCTTCGTAGTGGCTTTATTTTTTCCCCCAGAGAGGTTGGCCAATCTGTGTGTCACTCAATTTCCCGCGCTGTCAACGCGTCGATTCTAGTTGTGCGAAGACTGTAACTATTTTATTTTGTTTTAGATAAATATAAAAATATGGATTTTTTTGTTGAATAAAATAATTTAAAATTAAAATCTTTCAATATTTTTTTTCTCCTTTCTGGAGGTAAAATCTTGTACGTACCTCGGAAGTAGAAATCATTTGCACCCTCGCGATAATTAACTGCCTCGGCTCCGCCTCGGGAGTGAACGTTATGGTTGCCTCGGCTTCACCTCAGGAACCAACTTCATCGCTCAGGGTGCAATCACTTATTTTACTTCCATGGCATGGTGCGTAATTAACTATACTTTATTTCGATTCTGAGCCAACTAAAGGTACCAGAAGCTATGTGATCGTTCTGAAGAACGAAAATATTTTTTCTCCGATTTCAATAATTCCAAGACAGGAATCCGTTTCAGACATCAAGAAACATTTTTGGTTCCGTGTCTGTCTGTCGGTCAATTTTTTGAGAACCAACATATATTAAAAACTAAACGTCCGATTTTAATGAAATTTGGATGGTAGATCACAATTAGCCCATTGTTGGTCCCATAAGTTTCAACTTTCTGCACCCATTTGTTTCCATTCCAAAAATACATTTATTTACACAAAAAAATAAATAAATTAGACAATAATGGATTGAAAAAGAATAAAATCAATAAAATTCGTTATAGAATGGGAGGAAGCTAAGTGCCACACTAATTAGCAGTCTATGGTTTTAGTATTACTAGGCATCGCGTGGCTCTATCATTGAAGCGAGAGTATAGTAATTGAAGCGAGCGTAGCGAGCTTCCTACATTCAACGAAATATGCTCCGTGTCTGTCTGTCTGTCTGTCTGTCTGTCAGTAACGTTCACGCGTGTGACGATAACTTGAGTAAAAGTTGACCGATTTAGTTGAAATTTGGTATACATGATCCTTTTACTAATACTCAGGCTAAGTTCGTTGGACAGCGTGATCCGTCCAAGAGTTCGCGAGCAACGCTCGCGTAAACGAGAGGTTCAAAAATTAAATTGGAATTTCAGGACGGGAAAAGATTCTATCATCATCTATTCGATGAGACGAACATTTTTTTCAAATAACATTTTTTAGTAAAACCAACAGCGACACCGCTATGAATTAATAAAGATCGCTAAAACTATTAAAGCGGGCCTAAACGTTTATAATAGAGAAAACAACCTTTTTACCGATATCTTACGTTCTAACGTAACGATGTTAATAAAACTTCATAGACACCATCTGATGCACAATTGAAACAGGCATGCAAAATTTCAATTTGATACATGAAGTAGTTTGTTTGTAGCAAAGAGATACAAATTATAAATATTGAAATAGAGATGTGTGGTTAGTGGAATAGTAAGAATGCGGGGTGGTTCCCTTACTACTAGCCGCTGTACTACTACCAGACCCATTATCTATCAACTCATCATGATTCACAGTAATCTTTTTTTTCAATATTCAATACATATTTATTACTATACACTCGCTTCAATGATAGAGCCACGCGATGCCTAGTAAATATGTATTGAATATTGAAAAAATAGATAATCATGAATCATGATGAGTGATAGATAATAATGTGTATTATAGTAGTAGTACAGCGGCTAGTAGTTGTTTCGTTCGCATTTTACACTATAATAACTGCACAAACGTAATACATAAGAATTATATTTAGCCGCATTAACATAATACAATAACAAGAACAATATGCCCAATAGGCTGACATTAATAATAATATAAATAAACTCCCTCGCCTAGCAACCAGAATAATATATGTGTCTAGGGACACAACATCTTCCCTTTTCTAGGGTGTGGGACAGTATCTCTTGGGAGGCACCGATAAACGTCCATAACGCGTCCGGGTGGCTCCTGGAGGAACGAAGACGGGATTCCGGTCGATTTGTGGTCCTGCGGAAGGTGTAGCAGGGGGTATAGTAGCTGCACCGTCATCGCCAGAATCTTCAGGTTCGGGTTCATATGCCAAATCTCGTGAGGATTCAGGTCGATTGGGAGCAGGAATCAACTGCGCTCGGTTGCGTCGAGTGGTCCCCCGATCCGTTTCTATAATCCAGCTCCGTGGTTCTCCCGACTCTTTTACCACTCGGCCATAGCGCTGCTGGTCCGGTATCCAAACCCTTTGCCCAATTGCCAATGGTGGTAAGTTCCTTACTCGATGTCGTTCGTCAAATCTAGTTTTGTATTGACACCTTCTCCTTTCTTCTTTCTCTCTGAAAGACTTAAGCTTTACGGTTTTAGGTTGTAAGTTCTTGGTCAACATAGGGACTGTTGTTCTCAGTTTTCTTCCCATGAGTAGCTCCGCTGGACTTGGACGGCCATCACTGGGTGCACTACGATATGCCAGTAGACCTAAGTTAGGGTCTCCCTCCTTTAACAGCACATTCTTCACGGCCTTGACTGCCGCCTCAACTTGTCCATTGCTCTGGGGAAATAAAGGACTACTGGTAATGTGTCTGAATCCGTAGGTTTTCGCAAATTCCTTAAATTCTTCGGACCGGAACTGCGGACCATTGTCCGATCGGACAATATTTGGAACACCTAAACGTCCAAACAAATTTTTCAGACGACCAATTACCTGTTGACTGTTAGTCGACGTCAACGCGAACACTTCGGGGTATCGCGAGAAATAATCCACCACAACCAAATACTCCTTTCCTCGAATTGTAGCCAAATCTATCCCAACCATCATCCAAGGGTTCTCGGGAAGATCCGTAGGAGTCAACGGTTCAACTGGTGTGTTTCTTTTTTCAATGCACGCTTCACAGTTTTCCACTAAATTCTTGAGCTGACTCGAAAGGCCTGGCCACCATACTGATTCCCTGGCTCGACCACGACACTTCACAATTCCTAGATGACCCGAATGCAGTCGCCCCAGAATTTCTTTGCGCAAACTTGTAGGAATGAAGACCCTTCGGTCCTTAGTTATCAACCCTCCTGACACGACCAAATCTCCTCTGTAAGCATAATAAGGTCTTAGGTCGGGTTCTAATTCGTCGATTCGGGGCCACCCTTTGTCAATGTATCCACGAAGTCGTCGCGACACCGGGTCCACCTCTTGTGCTTGCCGTACTTCACCTAACCGCTGGTCCGACATTGGCAAGCCTTGTCTCAAGGCCATCACTAGGAGCTGCTCCTCTTCATCATCACTGGCGTACTTAGTCATCACAGAGGGTGCTCGCGACAACGTGTCTGGCGTGTACAAAGACTTTCCAGGCACATGACATATCTCAAAGCTGAAGCTAGCTAACCTCATTCGAAACCTTTGTAACCGAGGGGACAAGTCACTCATCGGCTTGGTGTCTAATAACGATAACAAGGGCTTATGATCGGTTAAAAGTTGGAACCTGGCCAGACCCAGAAGGTAGCAGGAGAAGCGTTCACAGGCCCAGGTACAAGCTAGGGCTTCTTTTTCTATTTGGGCATATCTCTTCTCAGTTTCGCTTAAAGTACGTGAAATAAAATGGACTGGTCTCCACTCCCCGTGGGGTTGCCGTTGCTCTAACACCGCCCCCAGTCCATAAGACGAAGAGTCCGCTGACACACGTGTAATCTTCTTTGGATCGTACAAAGCTAGCACTGGAGGGCTTGTTAACTGCCGCTTCACTTTTTCGAAGGCTAATTCATGTGCCTTTCCCCAGTTGTTCAGATTATTTTCTTTGCTCAGGAGGTCACGCAAAGGGGCCGCCGTGTCTGTCAGATGGGGTAAGAATCGCAAGTGGTACGTTACCATTCCGAGGAACCCTCTTAATTGTTTGCCATCCTTTGGCCTCGGCATTTTCACGATAGCTTCCACCTTGCTAGGATCTACCGATAAACCCTTTGCCCCGACCACGTAACCTAGAAACTTTACTTCCGATTTCCTGAACTGACATTTCCTCTGATTTAAGGTTATTCCTGCCTTCTGCAGCCGGTCTAAAACCCTTGCCAGACGACGATCGTGTTCCTCCAAGGTTTTACCTACCACCAGCACGTCATCCATCAGGTTGACTACTCCCTCTTCTCCTTCTAAGGCCTCGGATATTCTTCGTTGAAAATGTTCGCTGGCGCTGGTGATGCCCATGGGTAATCGATTAAACATAAACCTCCCAAATGGGGTAAGAAACGTTGTAAGCGGGTGAGAACCTTCCTCTAGTCCTATTTGAAAGTACCCTGTTTTGGCATCTAGCTTCGAAAACACAACACCTTCCCCAATTGTAGCCACACATTGTTCGACTGATGGTAGTATATGACGCTCTCTCATCACTGCTCTATTTAGTTCAGTATAGTCTACGCATATTCTAACCGACCCATCCGGTTTAGGAACGACGACGAGTCCCGCACACCACTCTGTGGGTCTTTCTATTCGCGATATGACTCCCTCTTTCTCTAATCGAAGTAGTTCTTCCTTGGTTTTCTGTAGAAGGGGAAAAGCTACACGCCTTGGGACCTTGATCGAATACGGCCTGTATCCCTCCTTTAGCTTAATCTGGTACTCGCCATCCAGTTTGCCCAATCCTTCAAATAGGGATTTCTTTTCCTCTTCTGGTGAGACTTGTTTCAACGCGTTTAGCCACGCTAACATACCTAAGGAAGTTATATCCCCTCTACCAAGAAGTGGTTCTTGTGGTTCCTTAACTACGTACAACATCGTTTCTATACGAGCCTTCTTCCACTTTAGAGAGCAACAAAACCTTCCTCTCACCTCTATCCTCATTCCGGTCGGTCCGTGCAACACTTTATCCGCCGGTTTTAATGTAGGTGACCCTAGACGGTGATACAGTTTAACCCCTATCACTGTGACATCAGCCCCTGTGTCAAGTTTAAACTCTGCTTGTTGTCCTAGTAGTTTAATCTTGGCTTTCCACGGATCAGCTCCCGATGCCCCGACCGCTCCTAGATAGTGACTGGCTTCCGAACCTTCCTCGCTGTCCGAATGTTGTCCGTAGGCGTAGTCGACCTTCTTGCTTCTTCCGCGACAGCATTTTGCCCAATGACCTCTTAACTGGCATCGGCTACACCGGGACTTCCACGCAGGACAGCGTCTAGGGGCATGCGTGCGTCCGCACGAGGTACACTTTTGTTTACACGTTTGGTCTCGTGTGTTCCTGTCTTGAGGTTGGTTCCGCGAATCTTTGATTCGATCTACCTCGCCTATCTCAGAGTGATTGCCCCGAACAACCGCTTGTTGGCGTTTTACATCTTCAGCTTGCCGGACTTTTCGCTCCGCCTTAGCAAGGGTCAGGTCCGCGTCCATTTGCAATACTTCAGACAACTTGCTGTCCCGAATACCGACCACAATGCGGTCACGGATCAGTTCTTCACGCAACGCCCCATATTCGCAAGTTGATGTTAATCGGTGCAACTCCTGAATAAAGCACTCCGCTGGTTCCTCGGGCGCCTGTACTCGGCGGTTGAATTTAGCGCGTTCGTAGATTACGTTCTTCTTACTGACGTAATAGTTATTAAAGCGTACTACCAAAGAACTGAACGAATTTAACTCCTCCTCGGTTGGTTTTATAGCTTCTAACACATCATCTACTCCACCACCCATAACGTATAAGAACGTGTTGACTTGCCGCCCCTCGGACTGCTCCGACAGTCCCGAACATATTCGATATCGTTCGAATCGTTTAAGCCAGCGAGGCCAGTCTTCACTTCGAAACGTGAATTGCTCTGGTGGAGATACCGAATTACCCGAATAACTCGTCGAGTTAGAACATACCTCCTCTCTTTCTTTAAATTTAACATTCGATTTTTCTTCGGCATTACTCATTGTTTACTTCTTTTTTTTTGACACTCAAAATCAAAACAAACTCAACAAAAACAAATTATTAACAATAAAAGAACAAATTCACACTCACGTTTAAAGTTTTACCGCTGCCACCATGTTTCGTTCGCATTTTACACTATAATAACTGCACAAACGTAATACATAAGAATTATATTTAGCCGCATTAACATAATACAATAACAAGAACAATATGCCCAATAGGCTGACATTAATAATAATATAAATAAACTCCCTCGCCTAGCAACCAGAATAATATATGTGTCTAGGGACACAACAGTAGTAAGGGAACCACCCTGCATTCTTACTATTCCTCTAACCAAACATCTCCTTTTCAATTATTATAAAATGTATTTCTTTGCTACAAAAAAACTACTGCATGTATCAAGTTGAAATTTTGCATACCTGTTTCAATTGTGCATTAGATGGAGTATATGAAGTTTTATTAAAATCGTTACGTTAGAACGTAAGATATCGGTAAAAAGGTTGTTTTCTCTATTATAAACGTTTAGCTCCGCTTTAATAGTTTTAGCGATCTTTATTAAGTCATAGCGGTGTCGCTGTTGGTTTTAGTAAAAAATGTTATTTGAAAAAAATGTTCGTCTCATCGAATAGATGATGATACAATCTTTTCCCGTCCTGAAATTCCAATTTAATTTTTGTACCTCTCGTTTACGCGAGCGTTTGCGCGCGAACTCTTGGACGGATCACGCTGTCCAACGAACTTAGCCTGAGTATTAGTAAGAGGATCATGTGTACCAAATTTCAACTAAATCGGTCAACTTTTACTCAAGTTATCGTCACACGCGTGAACGTTACTGACAGACAGACAGACAGACAGACAGACACGGAGCATATTTCGTTGAATGTAGGAAGCTCGCTACGCTCGCTTCAATTAAATTAAAATATTGCATCAATAACTAGGCATCGCGTGGCTCTATCATCGAAGCGAGCGTATTGCAATGAAATACTGAATATTGAAATTTATTAATCATGATGAATGTCATAGTTAAAGATAAGTGGAAGAGGGTAGTGTAGGAAAGAGTGGGGGTACTCGGTACAAAGCTTTACTTCCTAAACAAACCATACACTATACTACTAGGCATCGCGTGGCTCTATCATTGAAGCGAGCGTATTGCAATGAAATACTGAATATTGAAATTTATTAATCATGATGAATGTCATAGTTGAAGATAAGTGGAAGAGGGTAGTCTAGGGAAGAGTGGGGGTACTCGGTACAAAGCTTTACTTCCTAAACAAACCTATACCCTAAACGACTATAACCATCTTCACCACCCGCGGTAGCTTTTAAACAATTATTATAAATGTATCTCGTCACTACGCAAAGAATTTTGCTTGTATCAAGTTGAAAAATTGCATACCTGTTTCAATTGTGCATTAGATGGTGTATATGAAGTTTTATTAAAATCGTTTCGTTAGAACGTAAGATATCGGTAAAAAGGTTGTTTTCTCTATTATAAACGTTTAGGTCCGCTTTAATAGTTTTAGCGATCTTTATTAAGTCATAGCGGTGTCGCTGTTGGTTTTAGTAAAAAATGTTATTTGAAAAAAATGTTCGTCTCATCGAATAGATGATGATAGAATCTTTTCCCGTCCTGAAATTCCAATTTAATTTTTGTACCTCTCGTTTACGCGAGCGTTGCGCGCGAACTCATGGACGGATCACGCTGTCCAACGAACTTAGCCTGAGTATTAGTAAGAGGAACATGTATACCAAATTTCAACTAAATCGGTCAACTTTTACTCAAGTTATCGTCACACGCGTGAACGTTACTGACAGACAGACAGACAGACAGACAGACAGACAGACAGACACGGAGCATATTTCGTTGAATGTAGGAAGCTCGCTACGCTCGCTTCAACTATACGACTATAACAATCTTCACCACCCGCGGTAGCTTTTAAACAATTATTATAAATGTAACCCGTCACTACGCAAAGAATTTTGCTTGTATCAAGTTGAAATTTGCATACCTGTTTCAATTGTGCATTAGATGGTGTATATGAAGTTTTATTAAAATCGTTTCGTTAGAACGTAAGATATCGGTAAAAAGGTTGTTTTCTCTATTATAAACGTTTAGGTCCGCTTTAATAGTTTTAGCGATCTTTATTAATTCATAGCGGTGTCGCTGTTGGTTTTAATAAAAAATGTTATTTGTAAAAAATGTTCGTCTCATCGAATAGATGATGATAGATTCTTTTCCCGTCCTGAAATTCCAATTTAATTTTCGAACCTCTCGTTTACGCGAGCGTTGCGCGCGAACTCTTGGACGGATCACGCTGTCCAACGAACTTAGCCTGAGTATTAGTAAGAGGAACATGTATATCAAATTTCAACTAAATCGGTCAACTTTTACTCAAGTTATCGTCACACGCGTAAACGTTACTGACAGACAGACAGACAGGCAAGATGCATAGTTTGTTGAATGTAAGAAGCTCGCTTACGCTCGCTTCAATTAGCTAAAATATGAAATATTGCATCAATAATAAATATGTTTTAATTGTTTTTGATTACCCATAGTGATGTTACATTTCCCTTTTCCTTGAATTGGAAGTACAAGGATTTTTCCATCGATTTCATAGTTTCCGGTAAGGCCTACAGGGTTACCTGGATAATCTCCTTTTAACAATATTATATATTTATCCCAATCAGCTCTGCCAACAAAGAAAAAAAAATTAAAATGGTATAAAATAAACAGTTTATTTACTATATTTAAAATAATTGCATTGATAATATACGAAAATTGATTATTATTTCGTTATTTACTGATACATATTTCATTGAAGTAACAATACAAATTATTTTATCTCCAGTAGGGAAAAAAAGTTATGATTTTGAAATAGTTTAAAGGGACTAAAACAGGTCTTTTCATCCCTGAACTCAAAAGGTAGGGAGAAAAAGTAAAAGTAGGGCGAAAAAGTAAAGTAGGGCAAAAAAGTAAAGATTGCAACTTTATTATTTTATAAATAGTAGAAAATATATGGCAAATGTAATGAAGTTGTTGAAATCAGGTTGGCGGCACTGCGCTTTTTTGACCATGTTTATCTTTGTTTACAACATTATAACCTGCATCTAAATAACCTTCTATTTGAGTTTAATTCCAATTCTTATTTGTTTTTAATATTGACTCTCTTATATCTGCTATTTAAAGTTCTAATAATTATTGTTATTTATTAAAATAATAAATAAAAACTGTGCTATGGACGAAAATGTGTATTTTCTTCCTACTGGAGATAAAATATTGTATGTACCTCGTGAGTAAAGTGCCATTATTCCCCTCGCGATAATTAACTCTCTCGCTCGGCTGCGCCTCGGGATTTAGGGACCATGGTTCCTTCCGGCTTAGCCTCTAAAACCAACTTTTTTTGCTCAGGGAATAATGGCTTACTTTACTCCCTAGGTGCATAAATAATAAATAACTCTTTTTTATTTATAATAAAAAATGTATTATATATTATATATATATAATAACCGGGGGGCCGGTGTAGCCGAGGGGTTAGCGCACTCGACTCTGAAACCAAGGTCTAAACCCCGGCTGTGAGTTCGAATCCCAGTGGGGTAAGACATGTTTCGCACTGATGATCTCATCGATTAGATGAGTAAAGTGGCCGGATAACCCCCGTCCTGTAATAACCCTGGCAGTTGATCGGGACTAAAACCCAAAAGAAAAAAGAAAAAAGAAAAAAACTCTTTTTTTCTCAAGTATGACTATAAAGTTTGTTTATAAATCATTGCCAAGGCAAGCACACTTATTCCATTAAAATAAAAGATTGTTTTGATTTGTAGGTCTTCAAATAAATATAATAAAATATTTAAATAAAGACAGACAATTTTTTCAAAACTAAACACTTCTGTAGAACATGAGACTATGAGACATTTAATAATTATAGTGACACTGTGTAACCAAGGTCTTACAGTGTTGCTTATTGTATATTACTAAAAACACCTAAAACGATTTTATATAAGTCTAGATTAACTTCACAGCTCAATTTGGAAGATAAGGAGTGTGCGTTACAAACATTTTTTTTTTTTTCAGAAAAAACTAAAATTAATAAATTAAAACACTTACTTTAACTCCGTTATTCTCATTCTACTCGCTCCGAAAAAATCTAAATCGGTAAAGACAATGTTAATACTGGTCGGACCATTGCCTTCCTGCTTCACTTCCATGCGATCGAAACGTAGAGGATCTATAGGCACAATCCCAACGTCTTTTCTACCTGAAAAGTAGATTGCAAAAATTTCAATATGATCAACATATTTTATAAGTTAAGTTAGACATAATGTTCATAAATAATTAATTCTTTTTAAAAATGATTGTAAAATAGATATAAGTAAACTGTATAAACTCTCTCCACAGCACAGGACTCCATGTTTTCTAGTGGAGAGATAACCTTCTAGTCCTATAATCAAGGATCTTATATAAAGGGGATAGAGGGTTGAGGCAAAAAAGTGACCCCATGAAGATATGTAAAATGTTAGCTCCAATGGGACAAATTACCTTCCTCTTGGTTATAGGTTTCCAAGAATTTGTTTATAAGTGTCAGGTTATAACCTGTTAAAAAAGGTAATTTGTCCCAGTTCAAAGGTCGTGGAGCATGCGCAGTATGATTTTTTCTCCAATTTCTCTTACCTTCATGGGGTCACTTTTTTGCCTTAAACCCCTTCTTAACATTACATCCGCTTTATATAAGATCCTTGCCTATAATGTAAAATTCGAAAAAAAAACTACTCATAGAATTAGATAAATTATGTAATAAATATTATGTATGCATTATTACTAGTATGTTTATTCAATGAAGGTATTAAAAAAAAAAGTTTAAGTTTTAAAGATAGAATCTTAAATGCATTCAAATTTTAGCTCGAAGAACGTAACATTAGCAATTCAGATGAATCAGTGTAGAAAATACGTGTGGTGTCGCGGGACACCCGGTAGGAACGAAGTTCCTTACGCTTTTCATTAAATATAAATGATAAAATTACAGTGTATATGATACTAACTACTTATACATGGCGGAGTTAGAATAGGAGACAAAATTGAAAGTAACTATTTGTACTAGCGGAGTTAAGGCAAAATTAAAAGAAAAACTTTTTATTATCTTTGAAAAAAAATGATGTATTGTAAATTGAGAAAATAGTTCATTTTGATTAGTTTATAGTTAAAGCAGATGGTTGTAGAGAACAAAAGAACTGTCCCATCAGACCTCCGTCGGCGAATTACTCCAATTAAAATATTATAATATAAAATTAAAACACCAACACTAAAAAACTTCTGCTTGTATCAGATTGAAATTTTACATGCCTGTTTCAATTGCACTTAAGGCGATGTGCAAGAAGTTTTATTAAAATCGTTACGTTAGAACGAAAGACATCGGTAAAAACGTTGTTTTCTTTATTTTAAACGTTTAGGTCCGCTTTAATAAATTTAGCGATCTTTATCACTTCATAGCAGTGTCGCTGTTGGTTTTACTAAAAAATTGTATTTGGAAAAAATGTGTGTCTCATTGAATTAAAGAAGTTCGATTTTTTCCCGACCTAAAATTCCAATTTTAAATTTGAAGTTCACGTTTACGCGAGCGTTGCTCGTGAATGCTTGGACGGATAACGTTGTCCAACAAACTCGTTCTGGGCATTGGTGAAATGAACATGTTTACCAAATTTCATCAAAATCGGTCGACATTTACTCAAGTTGTCGCAAATTTCATAAATAATATAAATTCTATTTAATAAGACAAACAATTTTTTTTATTCTGGCTTGGAATATAACAATATTATAGGTAATTATAAAATAGTTAAGCATTCTTCAATAAATTACGGTAAACGGTATTACCTAATAGAGATTACTGATAAATTAATATAATCTATACAATGAATAAAATGCAAAACCCCCAAAACATACACGTAGTGCATGAAAATACTACTCACATTATTCCAGTAATTTTTTATTATTGATTTTTTTCATATGCACCTTATCAGGGTGTTCCATAACGTATCTACCAAAGAGCAACAGGTGATACTAGTGATCAAAATCGGAAGATTATGTCAGTATATGTGTTGGCAAATGTCTTTAAAAAGATACCCACAGGGTGTTGAAAGTGACACTTCATTTTTCTAAACATTTCAATAATTTTTAAACGGTTGAAGATATCAAATTGGAAATTAAAGTAGTCTAAAGAAGAACAATTCGTACATCTTCTTTATATTGGAGAGTTTTCGAATGTGATAAATCCAAATTCGGTACTAGTTTGAAAATAGTTCCTAGAGGTGGTTAGAGTATACGTTTTAGAGTATACGTACTTCATGATAAATTAAATCCAACATATTTTAATACCATATATACATCTGGAATGTTTTGACTTTAAACTAGAGAAGTCATTATTTCCATGTAAAAAACATAGCCTTAGTCAATATCAATATCTCAAGCCGTTTGCGAGATATTCTTCTTTGAAAGTAATAATACCGAATATAAAATTTAAAAAAATATGTGTGAGGCTCTCTCGCATTAGAAGTGAAACTTAAGTTCTAGAATGCATTGCTCTCTTTCATTTTTTGAAGAATTTATTATTTCAGTATTAAGAAATTGAAAAAAAAAAAAAAAAATATTGCTACGCTAAGGCAACCACATTTATTCCAATAAAAATAAATGTTAGATTTGATTTGCTGGTCTTTAAATAGATATAATACAATTAATCTGTAAAAATGTTACACTTGGACGAATCTCGAATCGCAAACTTCATTACACGATTTCACTATATGATAAAATTCACTCTACCGCCGCCAAAGAAGTTTCACATCAATAAATATTTTTTTTTGATTTGCGGTCTTTAAATAGATATAATAACTTATTTAAATTAATTTCATTAGTTTTTACTTTTTTCTTGTAAGTATACAATTAACCCCGTTCCCTTGAACCTAGTCTAATTATAATCTATCTAATATTAAGCTTATATACCAATTTTGTGTTCTCTCTTCCTGTCAATGTATTTAGAGCAATGGATAGCACGTTTGCTTCATGATCGGATGGTCGATGGTGCGCAACTCGCCTGGGAAAAAGATTTTTTACAGATAAATCTTTCACCAGGATTAGTCTCTAAACACAACTTCCGTTTCATTACTTCCGTCAGAAATTTAATTTCAATTAATCTGTAAAAATGTTGAAAACTTGGACGAGTCTCGAATCGCAAACTTCGTTACACGATGTCACTCTATGAAAAAAATTCACTCTACCGCCGCCAAAGAAGTTTCACTTCAAAAATAATTCAAAAATGTATCCGATTTCAAAAATTCCAAGACAGAAATCCGTTTAAGACATCAGGGAACAATTTTGGTTCCGTGTCTGTCTGTCGATCTGTCTGTCTGTCTGTCGGTCTGCCGCTCAATTTTTGCAAACCAACATAATATCTTATAAACTACACGTCCGATTGTATGGCATATCATAATTAGCTCATTGTTGGTCCCTTATAAGTTTCAACCTTCTGCGCTGATTTGTTACTCTTCCACATGCACACAAACATACACGTACATTTTTGGCAATCACGCCTTGTGTGGCTGGTATATCTATTATCGCTGTAATCTATATTTTAGGCGCTCGTGCGGCAGAATCTTAAGGCTCTTTGTTTTTTTCGGTATTTTTACTATCAAAGACGAATATCTCACAAAAGGTTTGAGATATCGATACTGACCAAGAGTATATTTTTTACGTGGAAATAATGTTTACAGTATATACTGTACTATATAGTATGTTTTATATGAAAAAACACATAGTTTCATAAGAAATAGTTAATGTATTGAAATGACTGTAACGACCTCTTTTCAAAAAGACAAAATAAGGTAATTGAATAAAGTTAATAAAAATTTAGTCTAAAAAAAAACTTTAATTTTTTTAATCGGTTTTGAGCTTAAATATATTTAAACGTTTAAGGGTGGCCTGAAGTTGAATACGACATGCTTGGCATGTTCCCAGGTAACATGAATTCACACACTATTTCTATTTACATTATGTTATAGTTATTACCATTAACTATAAAAAACTTACCATTTTTAATTTCTCTAAATATTTTTGTGACGGACTCCTTGAGGCATTCCTCGTTATTCGTTTTAGGACATTTAGTCCAGTTAGATGCTGAAACAGAAAACAGAAATACCCAATTTAATAAAGATAATAATTAAAATTAGATGCGATTTTTTCTTAACAATCGCTTCTAAAGTTGAAGATTTAATTCGTTAACAAGGTCCCTTGTCGTTTTAACTAACCCTTAGCACTTAAGTGCTTAGGGTTTCTTTTTATTGGTTTTTACCAAGGAAACCCTAAAAGTTAAAGGAATAACAAAAATCGTCTCTCCACGTAAATTTAAACTGGTTTATTTAACAAAGCAGCTTTCAGCCTTCATAAGGCCACCATCAGAGCC